>UFQX01000183.1:0-291313 GCA_900497675.1 Arapaima gigas | reverse complement strand
CCCCCCCCCCCCCCCACAGTTAGCGCACAGAACTATGTACAACATATACATGAGCAATAGATCGTGAGAAAATCATGGCTCCTTGCTGCAGCAGTAACACTATATAGACTGGAACAGAATGAAATTAAAAGAAAGAAAGTTCAATAATATAAAAAACTCCCTCTATATCACATATTTTATGAGGCACCTCAACACATTATTATAGATGAAACCTGGTGTCATTATGTGTTTTTAGTCTTTTAACATTAGGGATCCTCCTGATCTGCAGTCATGTAAATGCGCTCTCCACAGCCTCGGTAACAGGGTGGGTGCTACAGTGGTGTTCAGGTTATTTCTCCGTATTTTCTAATTTTATAATTGGCTATTTCAATGATACAAAACCAGTGGACAACAATGAGCAAGTCACCAGTTTGTGATCCATGATTATGTCTTCATACAGGACTAGTTATCAAGAGGATTTAAGCAAGAAGATTAGACAGATATTCACAAGACACTTTAATCATGGTGTTTGTTTCTGACAAAGATTCCTTTTAAATGGAGAATTAATTTAGCATTTTGTTTACTTTTCTTTATTGTGCATTTCAGTTAATAAACTTATGACTTAGAATAGTTAAAATGCATTATATTTGGATTTCAAAAAAAAATCTGAAGAGGTGCTGCTGCCACTGTCTGCAGTAGCTTTCTTACACCCAATCTAGCACTCGATGCTGTCCTTACATGCAAAAGATGAAATAAGTTATGGCTTCATTGAGACTGCTCCATCGCAATCTTGAACGCTTCTCCAAAGCACACTTTTGAACATTCAGTAAATGTGTGCTTTGAATTCGAGTTGGTGTCATTCTGTGTTATGTCTTGAATTTTGTTTTGAACTTGAGGTATGCTTTTGTCTTCTATGTCTGGAGGCAAACCTGACAAAGATTTAGCTTTGACAAGGCAAGGGTCTACACTTTGAAAATCAGCATTACAAAATTGAAAAGGATTTCAGAAGATGCATCAAATCAGGTGCATTTAGCCTACAAACCATGTCTATGTGAGCAGGGATGAGGCAAAGAGAAGCCAGGGATGCTGTAGACACTATTGGTGGTCTCCTAGGATTAACCCATACAGAGAAAAAATGGTGCTATGTTAAAAGCATAAGGGATTTAGCACAGTTTTTATCCGTAAATTAACTGCTTCTTTGTGGAATCATAAAAGTCACTCCTTATTAAAAATGATGGTAGCTGGTCTTTTCTGCAAGCTCTTTGAGTAGAAGAAGAAACTGGCTGAGACAGTGAAACACATTCCACAGAACGTAAACATTGCAACAAAAGACATACAAAATGAGGTAAGTGACACACCAACAAGCCTGGTGTTCAGTGACATTGAACACAAATACGACAGCAGTTTTTAGTATAAAGAGAGACTGGACTGGAGACTGGGGTAATGTTCACAATCTCTGCATAATGATCAGGCCTATTGGCAACTGTGTTCCATAAGAACATCTCTTTGGATTGCTGACTGTGGTTACTGTGGTGATCATACCATTATGCATTGTTATGATGATATGTCTGTAATGAGTGGGTGAAAGGTGGAGTGCAGGACCTGCTGCAAAAGAAGTTTGGCAAAGACTTTCCCTATGTTCATTAAAATCTCTTTTGAGCTTCCTAACCACACTTCATTCATTTTGTTTAGTAATGCTATGTGGCTCAGCATTACAACACCCCCTCTTTTAAAAGTTTTCTTGAGGGCCAGTGAACTAGTCATCATGACGCATCTAAGTGTTTAAAGGAGAATCAAGATGTCATCCTAGATGTTCTGACTTATTTGTCTGAGGATAGCACTGCATTTGCAGATTTATGCACAGATGCACAAGTGTTCTTACTATAGATGAGAAAACGTTTTTTTTTGTTCTTGTGGGTTTTAAAGCCAGCCAGGTGGAGTTAGCAAGCATATTCAGTAGATCAACGGAGACCCAGGAAGGTTATATCTCCAGCTACAAAAGCTTGAAAAATTTGTGAACTAATGACTCAGAATCTACCTTGAAAGCAAGAAAGGATAGTAAACCAGCAGGTGGCCGACAGTTTTGGGCTTTTCACTGTGGGACATAGACCTGCTGACTTTGATTGATCTCAGACACCAAGTCAGTCTTTGAAGAGGTCTCTTCTTGAAATTTTAGGCTGGGGGATTGCTAAAATGGAGAAGAGGATCTGAAGCAAAGAAAAGAATTCTGGATCTGATGACAGCTGTAAACTGTCTTCTTGCTTACTTGAAGAAATTGTATTAAATTTGTGGACCTTTCAGCAGTGTGTAGCTTCCTTCAGAGCTAGAAAGAAGCATTCCCTTTTCTGCAGTTTCTTTATGCTACTGTACAGGAGATAGGAATAAACTTCTTCTAAATTCTTCTAAATTGTCATGAGTCTTTAACTCCTTCCATCGCACAATACTGCATGAAAAAATTGTGATTTTGGCCTGTGAAAAGTCAGTATTGACAACAGTCATCAACAGCAAACAGCACTGATATGGGTGAGTTTGTGAAGGTTTGGCCAGAATAAACAGAAAATTGCTTCTTTGAAATCTTTGGTCTGAGAATTCTTTGATATGATACATGCTGCTTTTTGTTTTTCTGGTGAATATTCGGCTTTTTGAAGCTTGTTTGTTTGCAAGTCCACACTTGCAAATGGACATTTCACATACAGTAGCTGAACTACGGGGCAATACAATACAGTACAATACAGTTGCTTCATCTGAGTGAATTTATATGTAGTAAGGCAAGATCTTTTATTTTTTATCAAATTGCTTTGGACAAAGACAAATTTCAAAGCCTTCAGTTTTTGATCTACCCACATGAAACCTTCATCCTCTACCAACCCGAGTTGCTAATACTTTTCTTACCACAGCTTTTATGGTACAAGTTGGAGTATCAAGTACTACATGAGACAATCCAACCATATTACCTCTATGTTCATATATTTCTATTTTAACTTTTTAACTTTTTTTCAAGCCCTATCTTATGGTAGATCAAATGTGCTATGTGAAAATCAAACATGTGATCGATTAATTGCTAATTAAACAAATTAAAAAAGAAAAACTAAACTGAAAAACAATTAAACACTACAGAGAAATTAGTCTGTTGATAAACTATAATCCATGTACAAACAGATAGATATATACAAATTAAAGCTTGCATTTTCTTTGTACTATTTAGTTTTTTGTTTTCACACTTTCCCTGGGATATTGCGCTTTAAATTTTCAGAATACTAATTTTCTTTTTGAATCAGCACTTTTCTTTAAGCATTACCATTTTGCTGTTACAGACATTGCTTTTTTATTCCTTCGTTACTTTACTGGTTAGGCATTTCTTTTCTTTTTGCTTTCCTGCCTTCCCTCACATTGTTTTGAATCTCAGCAGTTAGTAGATAACATTTGGACCAGACTCTGCACTGGTCATTTCACTGGTTCCTGGTTGTCACTGAGTAACCCAGAACCAACAATTATACTGCACATCTTGTGATACATCCAGTTACAGAATCAGTGATGTATTAAGTATGACAGAAATATATACATTACAACTCAGTCCAAAGCTGGATAGCTGTTAAACTACCAGGCAAGTGAAATGTGGCTAACTAACTACATGCTGATGCTAAATCAAAATATTTTCTCGGTTTCTAAGAATTTAAATGCAACATGCAAGTACATCCATTCCTCACATCACAGGGTTGTACGTCATTACATGAAATCAAACCTTCAGGCAAATTCCAGGTGTAAATTATTGTTGTTTCTTATGGAAAAAGCAATCAGTTCTGAAATGAAAAATATTTTACTCAAAATTAATTGAACTATAAAACAGTTCTTTTTTCATGTATGACAGCACGTGACATTTATTTACTTTATATATGCATTTTGCTGTAGTGTAATTTTTTTTAGCTTGTAATTTAATATTATATACATATATATATATATATATGTTCATTCATTCATTATCAATAACTACTTATCTACTGCAGTGCTATAGAATTTTAACTCCTTTTTACATAATTTGCTTTATCCTTTTTCAAGAAGTGCTTCACTAGTGAGTTTTCTGTGTTTATTTTTTAAGTAGAAAACGAATCGCTGCTAAAAGGCTCCAGTCTTGGAGCAGGTGTGGAGCATGACATGTGCTTCATGTGGTTCTCTAGGAGTCACGTGCTTTTGAACAACGGAGATACTGTCAGAGTGGCCACGCAAGGTGTGTAGTGTTTGTGACCCAAAGAAAAGTGTTGGACACACACTCACAATAGGAAACACACGGAAGCAATGAAAGCCCCTGATCTATTTTATGACGTCTCTTCTAATGTTTTAAACTTACTTTTATCAAGCTTATAGCTGTCAGTGGTACAGCCTAAAAACTGCATAGCCATTATATTTATGCTACAAAGTGCAGATCAAACACAAACTCAGTCTGAACAGACACAAACGCACAGAGGACACCAAATGCAAAAAAAGCCATTGTCGGGGTGGGCAACAAATTTTACAAATGCAATAACACCCCAGTTACTAAACCATAACTAATATAACAGAGACTTAGCACAATACACTAAAACTGCTGGAGTGTCAGACATGCCCTGTAGAAATGAAGTTTGTGATCTCACCTCCTGAGTCCTCGCTTAGTTACACAACAATGGGTTGTTGGAACCCTTAAATATAACAAAATATTTAATACAATATTAAATAAATATTTACATATGTAATAATACATATAATTACCATTAAAGCAAATGCAATGTATGTTTTCAGCTCATGAATTTTTGGCTTTCAAAGAGCTTTTCACAAATGCATTATGTTCACAAATCAGGGGGTTGCTGTATTCCATTTCATTTCTGTCCAACAAAATCTTCCAAGCAATTTCTTTTAAGACAAAGCTTCCTTACCACCTTTTTTACTTTGCTTTGCCATGCCAAAGAAAAGATTTGTATTGTATCTGACCACAAATGAGAGTCACTGCTCTATCAACTGACTAACACAAGCCCCACTTGACAAGTGTGGCAAGTCTAGCTGCTCCTCTGAGGCAGGTAGCAAGGTGTGTCCACTGCTTAGGAACAGAACGTGGGAAGCCCACTGGAGGCTCAGGCCTTCCTGGCTCAAAAGCTCTTTCCCACTCAGAGACAAAGTGTCCGAATATGAGCCTTCATCTCTTCTCAGATCTCTCTTGTCTTGGCGTGTGACAGTTCTCACACTCAGCTCAAAACACCTTTCCAAAAAACTTGACCAAGAAAAGTAAAGTGACTGAAAACGTCCACTTCCAAACGTCCTTTTACTTTGAAGTGGCATCGCTGTGCTTGAAACAAACTGCAGCACAAACACAAATGTAGTGCATGTGAGCATAGTGAATTATACTAAAGATGTGATTAATATGCTGGCTGTAAATTCCATGTAAAGAATGCTGAATGGATGCTGCAGTAATGGAAGCAGATGTGGACCAAACTGCTGAGTACAGCAGGAGAGTTTGGCACGCTCCACGTGCCCTGTTCAGGGAGTGACCAGCTTGAGGGAGTGTGGGGTGGATTGCAGGGGGTTTTTAATTTTTTTTTTTCAAAAAACATTAAAAAAAACAAACAAAACAAAAGCATGGGGTATCATCTGCTTCCACACTAACTCCAAGTCTAACTCCACAGTGTGGATGTTCTAGCCTTCTGGCAGCTCTTTTAAAGAGTGTTGCTAAAACTGACCCTCATCAGGTTGATGAGGCTGCTATTGCCAGAGTGGAGTGTGGGTCTGCTCCAGTAAGCCACAGGGAGATTATATTTGGTTGGGGCAAAACAAGTAGAAAATAATCACGCTTTTTTGCTTCATTTTGTTCATCACCGCTCGCTTTGTGTCTGAATGTTGATGCAGAAATCTGCTGTAAAACCCCGTAAGTACAATATCTTATCATTGTAAACTTAGTACAGAAAAACCATGAAGGAAAGTGAGAGCTAAATAAAGGTTAATATTTAAACCTAACAGATGGTAATATCTATTTTTAATGTGTCTATTTTACAGTATCTAACTTTATTGATACAGCAGATTTATTAAAACACTGAGAAAAAACTATATATTGCTATTGGTTCATATTGATAACATTAAAAAAGTTTAATTTAAATCCAAGTAGCGCAAAAGAAATTTTTTGACCTGATGCTTTTTTGCTTTTACTCAAGTAAGTTTTTGAATGAGTACTTTTAGTTTTAGTTAAATAATTATTTTTAGAACAGTAACAGTACTTTTCCTCAAGTTTTGTTATTAGTTACCTGTGCAAGAAGCAGTCTCACTAACAGATGACAAATTCTTATGAAATGCACCAATAATCAGGAATGAATGTGAGGAATAACTAATAAAAAGGGTGATAGGGGTGTTGGATTACTTTGTTCCTTAAATGAATGAAGTAATAATTTAAAAACTTTGTTCTGTGTTTACATAGGCTCCCCTGGCTAAAGATCTGAAACCATTCAGTTTGACAAATATGCAGTAATAGTGGATAGCAGGAAGGGGACAAATACTTTTTCACAGCACTGTACACATATTATGAGATAGGATACACCTCAGGATGAAGTGATCATTATTCAGTATCGCCAATGCACACGTTACTTCTGCGCAAACATCTGTTATCTTTGCTTTCTTGGGAAATATTTCTATTAATATAGATGCAGACTGTGTAAAAGGGCTAAGCAAACACAGCCTAGTTCACCTCAAAGAATTAAGCAGAATACTTATTTTTGCAGGAAAGTATTGAAAACAACAAGCAAACCAAAGCACATTTTGCAGCAGTTCTACTAGTAACCATAGCAGTAATACTACAGTATTAATTATTATCCAGGACAAAGACTTATAACCTGAAATTTGCTGATTTATGCCCATATGGGACCCTAAATTAATACTTTTGAGAAAACTATGTCATATCATTTGGTCCAGTTAAACATTAACTTGCATAAATACGTAAACTGTAGGTTGATTAAAATGACAGTAAACACAAGAAGTGTGTGAACTGTGTTTTTTCCTTTTCTCCAGCCTTGTTGGATTTAGTTAGCTTTAGATAATCTATGTAATTATATTTCATGTTTACTGCACTTCATTACAGCATAACATACAGTAACCTAAGAACACACTGTTAACTGCTTCATTACCCCTATTTTTACCTTACTTACTGAAGCGTACTACATGCAATTGAAGTAAATCCTTCAATTTATAATTGGACTCACTTGAACCCATTGCAGTTAGAGTCAAATCTTTACTCCCAGATTGCTTATAAACAAGCCATTATCTTGCCTTCATATTTCGAAAATTTTCAAGCTAGGATCAAGTGTGGCGATGACAGAAGTTACATAACTGCAGCTCATAAAGCATTTCAGGTTGTGAAAGGTGCAAAGTGAAATTTACGAGGCAAGTAGACAACAATATTAACTGAGGCACAATGATAAACTGAAACATTCTCTCCTCACAATAGTTACTTGACAATGCTATAAATGTTGTACCACCATATTGATAATGAAAGTCCAATATGCCCACCCTTCCTCTGCAGAATGTTTAATATGTTGATACACGTTTTGGTCTTTTCTCAGAACTTTCCGATTTTAAAGCATAAACACTGCAGCTTTTCCCCTCTGTGCATGGACCTCCCTTCCTGTTTCATTATTTGGCAGAATTAATGTTATCAGAATGAATACTTTACCTCGACTGCTATGTCAGTTTCAAAATCTGCAATGCTACTTGTCAAAGGAATTCTTTAAGAAATCAGACAACTTGTTATCACAATTTATTTGGAACAAAAAGAGGCTGAGGATCAGGCTGTCGAAACTCAGCCAATCAAAAGGAAAGGGAGGAGCTTCCTTTCCAGATATGAGACTCTACTATTGGGTAGAACAGATCAAAAAGATGTCTAATTATGTTTTCGAAAACAAATCTACTTGTGCACATCATTATCACGTTCCATAATTAGTCAGGTCATTGTGTTTGTGTTTACATACTACTTTTATTATTATTTTAAAGTTTTCTTGTCCAACACAGGAAGGATTTTAGGTTCTTGCTCTTCCTACTCTTCCTTCATGGACCGATTAGCATCCAGCTGAATTATATTATAATTAGGTACAAATTCTCAAGAACTGTTAAAGCAAAAAATTGGATATAGAGAGTTCAGAAACCAAGGGATTACGGTATCTCATTTCCACTGATATCATTTTGTATACCAAGTTATGCTGTCATAACTTGCTGCCAAGTTTGGCTATCATTCTATAATACCACAGTGTAAAAGAAAATTGCATCAACATGCCTTTGTTGTATTAATTTATTGTGTAGTATCCTATGTGAATCAATGGACTGATTCTCTGTAAAAGCTGAGCTTTTATTGATACTTTTAGGGTTGGGGGTCAGTGTTGCCCAGTTTGACTCACAGAGCACTCACTTGCATTTATTCATTTACCAGATGTGTCTGAACCACTCAAAGTTAACAAAAGTGCATTTCAGCCACCTACTACATCACACCCAATTAAAAGTTTAACAATAAAGCCTAAAACCTTGATTTATTCACTGGTTATGTAATGTTGAAAACATCAGATCAAGGTGCAAAGAATTAAAAATTATCTGCACTTTAAGTGCCACAGGACAATAAAACAGTATAAAAGTAGATAAAAGGCATTAAGTTACAGGAAGAATTAAAAAACACAGGCCATCTTGAAATCCCAGCTGTATTTTACTTTTCCACAAGGATGGAGAGATTCACTGCTTAAACATGTTTGTCAGAATCTTGTCACTTAACCCTAACCATCAAAAATGGTGCAGCAGTGTAATTTCGCTGCGTTGCTCTTCTTGTCTCAATGTTTTTAGGACCAAGTGTCGCAATTGTTGCAATAAAAAAGCTATCGCCTCTCTTTCAAACGTTTGTGATACAAGGTACTGGGGCAGACATATGATTCTCAAAATACAGTCTAGAAGTCCAACACCACTGTTGCCCGTGCACATTACAGGAGAAGCTGGTTATAAAATGGACAGGGAGTTTTTCCCCAAAAACAAAATGTAGTGAACCAGTTGTTTTTTTTTTTTTTGGTGGACAATGTCCAAGTAATTTCCCATTGTGTTCTCTGTCTTGGGATTACAAATGTGGAGAACATTCAAACTGTGCACCTTGAGTGGGATTCAAACCCACACACTAACAAACAGCTGTGGAGCTGTGAGGCACTGGTGTTACCTGCTGCTGTTTATTAAACTTGCTTTAATATTTTATGGTCTGCACCTCCTGCGTCTCCCCCCTCTTTAACTCAGAGTACATTTATTTGTTTTGGAGCACGTCAACGCATATTCATCCAGTGTCTTTTTAATTCTTACATATTTGGCTCTTTTTAATCTCTCCATGGTACTACTGCCCTCAATTTTTTAAGATGTTATATATTTATCATTTTTACCCACATCTTACAGGGCAAATTTGCATTTACATTGCAGCACCATATCATCATTTTAAACAAATATTTTAATACAGATTCAAAGATTCAATGGCATAAATAGTGTGTCGCAGGCTCAGGCCCGCATAGCTAACCTCACTCAATGTTTAACACATCCTCAAAATGTAAAAAACTGTTATGACATGACCGTGGATTGACCAATCAAGATTCATTTTCGTTGGGTCTTTTCTTCACTCCCTGAAATTCACAGACCTGGTTGTGTGATGGATTTTGGCTGGTGCACTTGTGAGTACCTTTATGTGTGTTTGTGTCTATCTGGTACAGAGTATGAAAACCAGCTCATTCGTTGCTTAGGTTGGCCAGTTGTTGTGCCTGTTTACGTTCAATCTGCTTAGTCAAAATCTCACATCACCAGGAAAAGTCCCTTCTCTCCCAATTGTCGCTCTAACGTTGCCGATGACTCTACTGAGAGGCTGTCCTAGATAATCGAACTCTTCACCCTGACATGGGAAAGTGAGCACAGTAATCTTGCAGAGAAACCTCATTTCAGCCACTTGCATTCACAATCTCGTTCTTTTGGTCATTACCCAAATCTCATGGCTATAGTTGAGAATAGGGACAATTGAACAGTAAATCGAGCTTTGTCTAAAGGCTCAGCTTCTACTTCCCAATTGCAGACCAGTATAGCACCCATAAAACAATCTGCCTTTCGATGTCCCACTCCATTTTTCCATCACTCATGAAAAAGGTCCAAAGATACTTGAACTTCATCACTAGAAGCCCTTGTTCCAACCTCACCAGGACCAAGCAACTTACTCTTTGCAGAGAGGACTATTACCTCAAGACTTGGAGTGGCTGATTTTCATAAGAGCTGCTTTGAACCAAATGAGTGCACACTAAAGGTTAGAGCGAGACAAACTCAGAAAGATAACTCCATCTACAAACATTTGAATTGCCACCCACAGTCCCCACAGCTCAACAGCTTATGAGCCCTGGTATCTTAATATCCTGTGAGGGAAAATAACAAACAGGAGTGGTGACACAGAAAAACCTCTGAAGTGTGATGCCTAAAATAAATGGTGAAAATATGGACATAACTCAAACTGTGCTCAAACAGAGAATGGATAGCATCCTTACATGGCCCCAGTATCCCACATACCACCAGGCCATCTCATAGCACATTGAGAGGGACAAAGATGTATGTCTGCAAAAAAATGTTACCTGACTTAGCATACTCCCATCACCTCTCAAACTACTCTGCCAAGAAAAAGAGCTTGTCCACTGTCCCATAATCAGGATGAAATCCACATTGATCCCCTAAAGGTTCAACTATCAGGTGGCATCTCTTTTCCAGTACCCTGGCATAATCTTCACCAGAGAGGCTGAAGAGTGTGATTCCCTATTACTGTAAAATGTATATTAGAAAATGAGGTTTTAGTATTTGCAGTCAATCTTGTTCATCTCTCTTCATAAAGAAGAGTTTAACCACTACATCATGTATAACGGGGCTTCTGTGACCTTTCGGCTGCTCAGCACAAAGTGCCTATTATAGCATACAGCGAGGATTGCGTGCTAATGTGGTAGTATTAGTATAAAGTCACAAAGTGTAATTCATAAGGCTCTCAATGGCATGTAAATGGCAGGGCAGCAACAAAGTGTATCCTTGAGGAAATAAATGTGTGGGAGTGTACAGGAGACGCATCTTTGAATGGGTCAGTGTGCCAGCAGCATAGGCCACTGTGACTTTTTGAAAACTGGCAGCCCATTCATAGCATGTCCTGTTTGGCATTTAGTTGTGGATTATCAAGCCTTAAGAGAAGTATTTTTTTTCACATGCATCAGTACTGACAGTTGAAGCTTTCCAGATACAGTTTGGGTAAATCTGAACACTAAAACCAGAGCGTATACTTGCGTTTGATGGTACGAGTGAAGGGAAAAGGTTATTCCCAGGAAACCTCAAGTGTTGTAGATTTATGACTTTCTGATGGCTAATGAATTGAATTATGCACCACCAAGAGAGTTGACTTCATAATCCATCTGTTAAAGTGTGGCAGATTAAACACCACCAGTTCCTTGGCAAAGAATTTATTTTAATGTTTGGGTTTACACCCGAAGTTCCCTCTGTAAATATGAGGATTTCTGAATTGCTTCATTTTCTCCCACTCAAAAAATTAACATTTGACCTTCATCATACTTCAAAACCATTTTGGAATATAAAGACACCCTTCTGGGAGCTTACTAGATAGTGCTGTATGATCTTACCTGTGATACACTGCAACAACCTGACCCCCAACCCCGTGCCATATGTAAGCGGACATGCAGTCTCTCAAGCATACTCTCTCTGCCTATATGTTCCCGTGACCTAATGCTGCTCATAAATCTAAGAAAAAACCACCAGTCTCTGCAACCACTTAATTTCCTCATTTGCCTGTCTGTCTATTTATATATAGACTGTTATGTATATATGTGACTTCAAAATGTTTGAACATTTTACCTAACCTGTACCTAACAGACCTTAACTAACCAGTTTTATTCAAAATAATAAATGCGCAGAATTACTGCATTTTATTACACCCATACATGTTACATTTCATTACATTGAACCCCCTCTTATTTCTATCTTTATTATTTGTCTGAGATGTCTTAATAAAAGACTTGGAACTGAGGTCAACAAAACTAAACGTAGATGATGAAGACACTTGCTTCTCACTTCTTGTAGAAAGTTATACAGAGCATCACCTTTTCTAAACCTACACTTGCTTCAGTTTTTTAGTGTGATTTTCCATAATTGGTTTCTGTACCTGATTTTTTTCCAGGTACATCATAATTATTTTGCATTGTGTTATTGTGAGACTTTGCTGGCTGTTACCTTGACTCAGCAGTCCAGCAGCAGTTTCATCTCTGGGTTATAACACACATTTGACTTGCATACTGATTTCCCCCATACTTTTGTTTGAAACAAAAATCAGTGCCTTTATATTCCATGGCATCTTTCCTGCTAGAACCTAGCTTTAGAAGGTAATATCACTTTCCCACTGTTACTCAGCTGACAAAGTATACCTCACTACTTTTTCTCATTCCAGGGATGTTTTGTAGCAACATGTTGAGAAATATTATAATCTCTTTCAGCTGATTTGCCTTTTAATGTTGTTTGCTTTGTTGTAATTGTTTTTATGACGACTATCTATGAATACGTTGCTGTTATTTAATAACAAAACCCTATTTACCTTTCTTCTGTTTTATTATCACCATCATCATCATGGAACAGGGCCCTTTCTCTAAATCGACCTTTTGTTGCTTTTTATTGCTTTAACAAATTCCACATTTGCTTAGATTTTTTAAGCACTGTGCAACCTATCTATCTATGTGAGTATCTTGTCTAAGAGTACTACAGCAGGAGGTTAGATTCCCACTTCATTTCGGTAAACAACTATGACCTCGCGGCTACAGCACAGTGCTGTACTCACACCCATGTGTACATGTGATCGAGGCCTGAACAGAGCCGAACACCCACAACCGAGAGCTTTGTTAGAGCGTATGGAGAAAACAGGTGCGAAAGGTGGGATGGATCCAGTGCTGCTAGTCACAGACCCCCCGGGACGAGTGGCAGCGCTTTACCGGCATAGTGGTCGAAGACGGTGGGCACGTACTCCTCGGGGAACGCGTCATTGGCGTAACTCATAAGCAGGCAGGTTTTCCCCACGGCTCCGTCGCCAACCACCACGCACTTCAGCATCTCCTTCACTGTGTTGCTCAGAGTGCCACTGTCGCCTGTCACACGGGTCGCCTGCTGTCCTCTGGAGCAGCGAGCCGGCATGGTCGACGGGCACGCGCAAACCTCTCTTTCCTCGCGCTTCTCCTGCTGTGCTTTACAAGTCGCACTTCTCTGCTAGTGAAGGACAAGTTTGACTCGAACTGACTTCGGTCCTGCCTTGCTTTTCACTCCTGGCAGTTCGGAAAGCTTCAGTTTCTCTTCTTCCGTCCTGACGCGGACTAGAAAACAATCTCAAATGTTTGGTCAGAAATCCGTAAAAGATTCGACTTCACACGTCGCATTCCGTCCAGACCTCAGTTCCCTGTCTTTTATATCTAAAAATGTTGCCTTTCAGTTGTGTCTGCCATGCCCTGAGACGGGCGCTGCGGCGGGGCTCCAACTGCTTGGAGATGTCAGTGTCAGGAAATCATGGGGCTCCCTGCGAATTCCATATTAGGCGGAGGGGGCCGGGAACTGGGAACAATGGGCGCTCTGTGCGCCCTACAGCGAGCACAGGAACTGCCCCTGTGCCGGGGGATAATCCCAGGACAGAGGCGACTTCCTCCGCCGCCGGGATGACCGACTGCCCGCCGGCGCACGGAGCGCAGCAGCCGGAAATCAGCGCGACAAAAAGTGTTACGCACACTTAAACAGTCCTGCGTAAACAAACCAATCTTTGGGCATCTTGAACTTTTATCAATTTAAGTTTAGTAAAGTTACGATCCGGGGCATTAGGGGGCGGGGTGGTTAAGGACGTCGCTTTGCAATAGGAATCTCACCCCTGCTGTAATACCGCTGAACAAGCGACTTGCCATTATTCGATAAAGTACAGAATACATAAATATACGCGGGTAAATCACTACAAGACGTGAAGTGAACGACACTGCAACTCGCCTGTGGGGAAAAAAAACTTCCGCTAAGAAATAACTTAAATAATCATTATTCTTCTTCGAAACGAAACGTGATGTGCGTGTACGCTGGATTTCTGCACTCTTCCAGGCTGTTGGTCACTTGTCTCAAACTTTTTTCAAAATTGCACTCTCGCTTAAACGTTCACTTTTTTACAAAAACAGATCTTTTTTTCCACTGTCCACTGGGTCAGAGGAAGGCACGCGCTCAAACCCACACAAATCACACGCTTAGAGAAATATGCACACACCATACTGTACGGAATGTATGAAAAAACACGCACGCACCTGTGCGCTGCAACTCCGAAAAAGACGGACTGCTTCGCGCCGCGGCTGTGGACACGCGCTCCTATCTCCATGGAAACGGCGCTCATGTTGTAGATGCCAAACTCCTCAGGCGACGGAGCTGTGATGCGCATGCGCGATCAGTGGAGGCGCCCGCACATTGCGGATCCTCAAGTGCCGGTGGCACAGAGACCCTGGACCAGCCGTGGCGTGACGTTACCATGAGCTGCTTCTCCATCCCACGGACATCCAGCCACCTCGATCGCCTCAGTTCCGCCAGCAGAGCCACGTTTCCCGACGCAGCAGCCGGCCTGACCGCAGAATGCACGGCGGAAAGCGAGGGCTGGTCGCGCCGCAGAACACTTTTTTGGAAAACATTGTCAGGCGCTCAAGTGGTAAGGGTTCTTCATTCATTTTCCTGAGCAGACATGTAAAAGATCCTACTTGTTTTTTTCTTCTTAAGTGCATCTTTTTGGGAGTAGTTCGCCTTATTATTGGGGAAATAAATTCATCTGGATGCGCTGTACATGGACGGGAGTTGGTCTTTTTTTGAAAAGTTGCTGCAGTATTTTAACTATAGCCGCATCACATAATTTTGGATAATACTGTTTGGGGGGGACAAAGTGCAACACTTTCAGATAAAATAGAAAATGGAAAAAAAGGTTAGACTGTTTTTGGTTGCATGTTATTTTGTAATCGCTGTGGGTGTATTTATTTATAATATATGCATTGCATATATATAATTTATTTCAGTGCGGCACGGTGGCGCAGGGGGTAGCGCTGCACTATTTGGACCTGGGTTCGAATCAAGCTCATTCTGTGTATCGTCTAGATGTTCTCCCTGTGTTCGCGTGGGTTTCCTCCTGGTTTCCTCCCACAGTCCAAACACCTGTGTTTCATGTTAATTGGAGAGTACAAAGTGTGTGTGTGGGTGGAGTGGCGATCTCCTAGCCTACTGCTTTATGATTCCGCGATAGGCTCCACACTCCACGGGAAAGTGAGTGATCATTTATGTGATCATATCTCATGTATTTGTTCTAATTTACTTTCGTAATTTTATTTTGAGTGAAGCGCTGACTGCTTAAAAGACTGAACCTTGAAACCCTTTTGACTCGAAGTGTGCATAAGAAATACACCAGGAAGCTGTACATCGCAGGCTCACCTAAAAAGGACCGCTGGCTGAATAAGCGGTCAGAGCAGGAAAGTTCAAAATTATAAACGTACACAATTTTCTTCTATTATTCAGTGTATCCTGCGTTCTCAAACTTTGTAAAATCTGTGGGCTGTTCTCTGTCAACAGCTCAGTGCTCATATAGCCATGTAACATTAAACTGGTGTGTGCAATATGCAGTAAATACAACGTTAACATTTATTTTGCTTGATTTTGTATTCTTTTCTTAGCTTTTAATTAATTATTTAATAGTTATTATACTTGACTACTTCTTTAGTTGCTTGATTCTACCCATTTATTGCATGTTCTGCTTCTTAAAACTAACGATTTAACCAAACAGTTAAAGCGGGGTAAAGACGTGTACTAAGGTGATCAGTTATAAAGAAATTGACTTTTGTCTTAGAGGTTTAAGTCCTCCAGATGAATACTTGTCTGGTGCATGTTGGGAAATGAGAGCCAGGATTATATGATACCTACTACAAATTAAAATTTTGCAGCAGTATGCTGAAATTGCTTTGTGAAAGAACTGAAATGCTTATTATAATTTTAATTTTAAACCTACTGTTGTATTATTACATGTTGTCAGGGTTACATTGTTTCAGTACAGCACTGTTCTGGTGATAAATACAATTTAGTCCTACTACAGGACGACATTAATCACCACATTTTATTGTTGAGTCCACGACTTCAACTGATTTTTTTTTAGATTTTTGTCTTGTGATTTAAAAGAATGCAAAATTTGACCTCATGTTGTTTTACATAATTACTTATATTCATTCTTGCGCTGCACTGAGGTTTTTCTCCGTAGTACTTAAATTGCTGTTCAGCAGTTTATGGTCCAATCATAAATTACATTAGTCCTTTAATAATTACAATGTCATGACTGTGGTTTATGTTATACTGGAACATACACAGTAAATTAGTGTAGTAATTAACATACACGGTACACAGTAACAGGGGACAGTAATTGGTCCTGTTGTTGGACCTTTTGAAGACCCCTTTCTGACCACACACCTGTTCCATCTATTAACAGAATCACTGAAGTACCACACACAAGTTACACTATTTGGCTGCAAAATGATGCATATTTTACCCTTTGTTGTCCTGTAGGTCTCCAACCTGTCCAAACAAGCCTAGTATGTCCTCCTAATATTTGTGTGTAACTCCTCTGAGTACTACTGTACCTATGTTTGGACCTCGCAGTACCTGACACTTTTTTAGGCCACTGATAAAAGTACTACCACATACTCTTTCAGAATATGTATTGACTGCTTTCAGAGTGAATCAGATTTTTTAAAGCCTCAACAATCTCACTGTTTAGTTACAACTCCACTTGAGCAGATCAGTGAGGGTGATTGATTACAGAAGCGTGGGTGAGTTTCTTGTCATGTGGGCCCAGCAATGGTTGATGTAACATTCGGTGCCCATGCAAGCCTGCGTGTAGCTCCTCTGCATACCGAGGGTCGTATTTCTGCCCCCCCTTGAACTTGAGAAGTTGTTACACCCCATGCAGCAGTGAGACCATAAGTAGTATTTGACTGGATGGTGGAGTCATTATTTACAAAATTCAGAATATCAGAAAGTCACCCCAACCAGAAACAAGCAACAAAAAAGCATATTTAATACATTCAATAATCTGCTGCCACTCATACATAATTTACTTTGATATTTTTTCCCATAACCAATTGTTAATTTATTATTGTGTACCTTAGGACCACAACCTACATAGTGATCAATATATGGTGAATGTGAAGGTGTTCTCAGATTGGGCCTGTGCTGTGTCCCTGGTTGACAGCTGGAGCAGGGATTGAATATCCGGCAGTGGCTCTGGAGGGGACTGGAGGCGGACATGCTGCTTTTGGGACTTGCTCATTGCTTGTTGCCTCCTCATTTTTGTGTGGGAATGGATGGGGGGTTGGGGTGGCGGCAGGATCCAGCAGCCGTGTAATTTTACACTAACGTGACCCCTACAGCTGTGTGTATGCGCCTGCAATCTGCCTATGATCAGCCTGCAGTGGATAATTTTGGGGTCTTTATTTTTCTCTCATAAAACCAGTAACTTTACACCATATACATATTACCCTCAAATAACAGTTTTGTTGACTGGAGGAATAAAAGGGATCCTGATGAAAACGGATGATAGAATATCGTAGTTGTTTGATACAGGGCATAAATGGAACTTCTTAGTGAAGTGTCTCACATTCATGCACTGTGCAGTTTTAACTGTAAAATTGCAGGGCGATGTTCACGTTGTCTTTGTGCTTCTGTCATTTAGTTTGTAATCCCCACCACCTGTAGATACACCCAGCAGTCTGCTGAGTGACACTCATCCAATTATTGGTGGGCAAAAACAGATTTCTGGCTTTAGCTCCTCCTTCACCATCTATACCCATGTTATATTACTAACCTTTGTTCAGCTGCCACCATTTTCCTAGGCAACTTACAATTTCAGGTAAACAGCTTTACCATGATGTACTCAGTTACACAGTAGAGTGTTCTTACTGGAAGAGTTCTTTGTTCAAGGATCCTGCAGCTGGAGGATTGTATGAGTGACCATGCTAAACTACTCTGTCTGCTGCAGTAATCTACACTGTGTTTGGGTGTTGCAAAGCACCAGCTGTGCATGTTCATGCAGTATGTATTTAAACCCGTAACCGACAACATTTTTTACATTCATAATTTTATCATATTCCTGCCACTTTTGTCTAAAATGAAATTTGTTGTTTTTTTTCCATTTCTGCTGCTAGATTGTCGACTTGTAAAACAGCTGGGTCCCTCTTGGAACTGAAAGGAGCATCCTAAGAGTCATAAGTCAGGGCCCTTAACCATGCTGTTATCTGGAGAACTCCAGTAGCTTCAAGGGTAACAGAAGAAAACATGTGAAGTCCATCACCTCATTAACTTATTTGACATAGTGACTTACCTGAGTCAAAAAAGTGTAGTGGGGAAAAGGTAAAAAGTAATGTAACAGCTACTGGCTCCTTTGATCTAACATGAGGATGGCATTGATGGCAAGAGTGATCTGCACACACTAATATAGTTATTATGTCATTGTATGTCTCCAAACTTAACATTCAGTTTGTTGGAATTTAGTACATTTTTGTGTGTGAGAAAGAATGTGTGTCAGCCTGTGTAGACTGACATGTAGACAGTAATAACACCAGACTTTATTACCTTCCGATTTGTGTGTGACTGACTGAGAATTTACAACAGCAGATGTGTCTTTATAGCCTGTGAGCTGGCCATGCTCTTTTGTGTGCGTGTGTGTGTGTGTGTGTGTGTGTGTGTGTGTGTGTGTGTGTGTGTGTGTGCGTGCGCGCGCAGACTACCTAAAAACCTCTCATAGGGTGAAAATTACCTGTGTGCTGAAAACAAATGGGCAAACAGAGATTAAGTTTAATAGATATAGAGATAATGTCTGTGTGATTATATATACTATTATATTGTAAATCCCCCCCTGGGATTTTAGCATTTTTCAGTTTTCTGTGTTTTTCTGTACAAGAAGTGCTTTTCAGTAGTTATTGTAGGTCAGGTCGAGGCTTTTCACTTAGGTTAGACTGGTTACATATACGGCATTTATAGACACAATGTACAGATGAGCTTTAATTATGAAACAAAGTAAAGCCCTTCTGTTGACAACGACAGATTTAATATAATTACAGGTGAAAAAACAGGAGCAGGAAAATGGTTATACATGCTGGTTACCTTTTGTGATTTTTTCCAGCATCTTCTTCACAGTACTGCAGCAGTTTAATAAAGTGCCTTTAACCAGCTTACTCTCCGCATTTCTGAACCAACCCTCAGAGCATCTTTTTCCTGAATAAACACCCAGGAGAGTTGTTTGTACACTGCAGATTTTTTTGTATAATCCACCTTTGGTGTTGGAAGAATCTTATATGAGTGTCATAGCATGTAGCAGATACACTTTGTAAAACGAACATCATCTTTTGTAAGTAATGGTTTGCTGAATGTTTTATTTTTTGTGCACAACTTGGCAGTATTTTATTTTCTGTAATATAAATGTAGCCTGTTTCAGGTAACATTGCATGATTCCTTTTTCTACATAAGGCATCTAGGTGCATAATGTAGTGCCGACATTGGAAGGTGGTGAGGAAGCAGTTCTGATGTTGCACGAGGGCTGGTGAAGACCAGAAAGTTCTGGGCAGGACAAACGTAACAGTTGTCCATGATGGGATAAAACACGCATGTTTGCTGAATGTCCTGCCTCCACAGCAGTTTGGGTTTTCACTAAAGTTACACTTGATGTTATAACTGTTCATGCTCAGCCCAGGGAGGCGGCAAAAATCAGTTTTTGCTCGACTGGCTATTTATCCTCATGAGTGCCTCACGGTTTAAAGGGTTACACAACACATATTGTAAAAACAGAGTGCTTTTCACTATCTAGACAAAATAGGTTTGTAAGTAAAACTCAAAAATCCAATGATACAGTGAAGGAATGTGGTGGACAGGACATGATGTTTTCAGATGTTTTAAAGATTATTAGTGTAAACTGTTTCGTCATGCTGTGCACATGTAGGACATTAGCCTTTAGTGGTAGCTGCCCATTTATTCTGTGTAAATATTTAATCAAAGGATTAATAATGCAAAAATATTCATTTGGTAATTCAACCCAGAGGTCCCAATCCACAAAGGTGTTAAAAGTAGTCTTCAAGGATTTTTATTCTAATATAGCTTTTTCTTTCTTTTTCCACTAGACAGTCAGTCAACATATATTGTTTCTTATACAAAATTCAGAAGATTTTGAAAGACACTCTTAATCACTCATGTGCTGATACAGCCTGAAATAACACCACCCTGCAGGAATCTAATACATGACAGGTGTTGTTGTGTAACAGGCTTGTGACATATGCCATGTGTCACTAGATGGTGACAGGTTCCATTGCTAGGTCTCTTTCTTGTTTTGCTCTGATCTCAGCTTCCAGTTGTAGTGCTTTTTGTTTGTTTATCCAAAGTGACTTGTGTTTGTTATCCATGCATCCATCCATTTTTGTTAACCACAGCCTATCCTGTTAGCAGTGGGCACTAGGGTACAAAACTGCCCTTGGATGGGACACCAGGCTGTTGCAGGTTGGCTATTATAGTTTTGTATTTTAACTAATTTGTGTCTCAATATTTACAGATGAAATACTATTCCCAAATGTGAGACTGGAGGCCTTATAGCATTCAAACTCACTTCCTGTCCACATTACTTTCCATTTATATAAATGTCATTCGGAATTTCTTGTCACTGAATGTAGGACATCATCATTTCACAGCAATTCCTGCCATTAAGCCATGTTGCAAACTTCAACTCTCTGAGCTTGTTAAAGGCACAGTGCATTCATGTGTCATTATCTTTACTTAAACCATTTATGAAAACAGCTTTTGTACCAGAAAACTTGATACTGGGCACCACTATTGCTTTAAATTAAATGGGAACATTTGAACTTGTTACAAAGCCATTCTACATTTCATCAAACGTTACCTCAAATGCTTAATAAAATAGTAAAAAAGGTTTGAGGTAAAATAACATAAAATAAATAATAATAAGCTAATAAACAAATAAAATATATAGTAAAACCCTACAAGAACTTGCCCTGCAATTAGACAAATTCAGATATAGCATGAGTGGCAGTTGGCTCCCATCCTTTTGCATTCTGTTCCAGCTCCCGGCATCTTCTGACCATGATGAATGTACAGGATTTACTGAACACAACATATGTTTGAGTAAACATTTCTATTACTATTATTAGCATTGAAGGAGCAGCAGGGGGAGCCGTGGCTCTCCCATAATGCACTCATTCAGTAAGTTTTAAATAGTTGTGTTTAACCGTGATGGAGAGTTGCAGGCAGATTGTTGACCCTCTGTTTGTTGACTCTACTTTGGAGTGGACATTTTGTTGTGCACTGTAAGTGCTGGTACCACAAAGGAATAAAGCTTGTGTTCCTATGGTTCAGTCCCTCAAGGTCTCTGGGCATTGCCAGGATTGCACTGGAAGCAGGTTGTGAAGGTGTTATTATTGTATTAGAATATGTTCTATATGTATGAACATGTTATGTTCATGTTTTACTTGCAACAATCTATTTGTTTAACCTCAAAACAAATAAATGAAAGCCTTTTTTTCTTTTCAAACAGTAACTTGAAGACTAACAAAAAATATTGTTTTTCGTTAACCTTGATTTTTTTTTTACCCCACTTACTGTATAAAAAGGGGGTTTTATTACATCTAATAAAGTCAAATGACTGTTAAAATGTGTCAGCTGGTTTAAGGATTCTAAGACCAGAGGAGAAGGAGCATAAGTTTTGTAAGGTTATCACCACCAAGCATATTGTGAGTCCTTGGTTTAGAAAGTCTCCCGATACATAAATTATGTTCACTGTAGGTTTTGAAGAATTTTGAGACATTTTCAATGCACTTTAGACCTTAAGCTTTGGCTCCAAACTATGAACCTCTCTTTTATGTCATCTGTTGTTTCACTTTTCCAAAAAATTTTTTCCCCTGTTTTTTTAACCTTCCTCTTATTTAATGCTCATAATCACAATAGTGTGTACAGCTGGAGCACAAAAAACAGAAAGATAGTGAGTGGAAACGCAAACCTAGATACAGTGCAGGTGCCTTCAAGACCAATGTGAAAGGCAGTGCATCTCATACAGCTGCATTGCACAACTTTTAAATGTAGTCTCAGCTCACATGGACCACATGCCTTTTCCCAGACTGTATAGCTGAAAATTTTTGCATGGATGAAGAGGCACAGTATTTATTTTCACAGAACAGATAAGTGAAAACCTGCATAGTGAACATACAGATACCAGAAGAGGCCTGAACTTAAACTTGTCCCTTCAAAAGGGCTTGAAAAGATTCATCAGCCCTGGGCTGCTTATAACTGTTTTGCACTCTGATGTGATATGAAGATTTGTTGATAAACCGTTTATTAATTTTGGTCATGCTTTCATGGCGATTCTCTTCCTATTAACATATCAACTAGCACCTGTTTCCCAGCCAGCAGAGGGTGCCAGGTTGCCTGAAAAAACTTTACCCCATGAGCCTTGGTGCTGGGCACCACCCTGCTAACCCCCATCAGGAAAGATATTGGCTTATTGTAAATTACTGACTCATCCAACCGGGTAAAAACTGCCTTAGTGGCTTCTCTAAAGGTACTCCTACAATTTGCTGATCCACTTACATAGATTAATGACTCTTAATGCTGATGAAGGTCAGTCCCTTGAATTTGGAGAGATGAGAGAGTAGTGATGTCCTCCTGGACTGTTGTGCAAAGAGATGCACCCCTTGTTTTGGTAGCTTAGCTATGATACACTGATATGTAATGCTACACTGGTATCATTCCTGCCAGATAAAAGCACCTTTGCTCCTGAGGTTTGTTATGTTCCATAAGTCTGGACTTATGCACGTTCAGGCTCGATGGAGGCCTTCAGAAAGGACCGTGTGAAGAACCTTAGCTGCCAGTCAGTTAATACAGAATGGAATTAGAATCAGAATACAGAGTACTCAGAAAGACACATTCCACAGCAGACACTCATTATTTTTATAATTTTATCCACTGCAGTTACACCATAATGCACTTTTTTGATGGACACCAATACACTGAGTGACAGTACAGTTACTGTGTGATTTAACCTTGATCTACAAAAACCCACAACAAGGAGCAGTCTTCCTTAGTGCTGTTATTTTGATTTACAAGTGTTTCTCCCACAATAATGAACAGCTGACTTGAAATTTGCATGCAAACCCATTGCCACTATTTTTCCCAGTTGGTGCTCATACATACCTTTTATTCCCGCACTAAACAAAACAAAACAGAGACGTAAAACTTTAGTTGTTCCCTGAACACACAAATGCACTGAGGTCACCAAAAGCAGTAAAAGCCATACTGGGAGTGGGCCAAATGTTACAATTATGCATGAAATAACCCAGCCATTGCTAAAACATAATTAGCATAACAGAGATTTAGCAGAATACATCCAAACATTTATTAAACATAACTAAAACAACACATACAGCACTTACAGAAATACACACACACTGCTATGCAGTTGAAACTAGTATTTCCTTGTTATTTAGTTTTCTGTTGTCTTTCTGTTTTCACTCATCATCATCATCGTCGTCATTATTATTATTACTATTGTTGTTTTTGTTGTTGTTTTTATTGTGATTAATGATAATAATAATAATAATAATAATAATAATAGAAATAATTTGTAAGCTGCTTGTTTCTCACTGTTGTTCACTGCAGAGTGTTCTTGTTCTCAAGATTATTTAATTTTGTACTTGTATGTGTGTACAGTATTTTTTTCCCTGTTTTTACTTGCAGTTGATTTGTTTGTATTGGTAATACTTTCAATACTTCATAAATTTATCCATAATTCATTTTCCCGCTTTCAATTCAAATATGTGCTGGTAGTACAAAAAAAAAAGAGGACGCAATTTTAAAAAAAGAGCACATACAGCAGTATATAATCACTTTGTGTGGTATGTTATATATACTACATATTTTAAAAGATTCAGTATAAGCAACATAAATGCTAAGATTGCAAAAGTTATATTAATTCTACAGCCTGCACAGCATGACAATAACTGTTCAGTAAAATCCTTTCTTGCAAAACACTCGTCAATCTTTTGTGTAGTCAGTCTAATCTTATTTAGAGAACCTTGGGCTGCAGAGGATTTTTATTAAATTTAGTAAAATTGAAACTCCCAGTTGTTGCGTGTTTTCAACACCTAATCCATTTATAGTTGCACAAATCACTTAAAACATATGCTTTCTGTTTAGCGTGACCTTTTGTGAATTGATGTATATGAGGGCTAATTATTATTAAGCCCAATTATTTATGGCAAAGCCCAGTGTTGCCATATTATGCCCCTTTTGCTGATATTAGAATAACTCTTTTGACGGTTAGTGATAACAGCAAACAAAAATAAATTACTGGCAACAGTTTTTAAGAAAAGGCTTTTGAGTTTCAAGGTGTGCTGGGTTCCCACAAAGAAACTGGGGAGTCCAAGATGATGAGGTGCCCTTATTAGATGGAGGAGTAAGTTATGTTTAGCAGCAAGAGTGCTGTTCTGTATAGTTTGATGTTTTTTTTTTGTTTGTTTGTTTGTTTTTTTTTTGTGGATATATAAATGTTTGGTCTTTGGATTAAAGAGAAGAGTAGGCAGTGTTCTGGATGTAGTCAACAGGAAAGGAATTCTCACTGTTAAAAGACCACAGTGCTGTCTGTACCAGATGTTGTGATGTATGTTAAGATACAGTATCACTTACTATCACTTTTTATTTCTCTTCCCCACATTTTACATTACTTTCTTATTTTTCTCCCTCTTTCCTATGTGAAAGACTAGTGAAACAGTAATTAGAGAACAGGTAGTTGTAGATAGTATAACATCCATATATGATCAATATACTAATGTTTAAATCAAATCATTTCTAATTCTTGATCATAAAGCAGATTAGCGAGGAGCTTGTAGCCCTCATTTCAATGTGACATTATAGATGGTGCTGTAATTTTAGGCTTTTGAACTTAATCAAATGCACAGTTTTTAGGTGAAAAATGTTCTATTTTTATAGATTAGCATCTGTTCCTGATGAGTTTCATTTATTTAATTCTGTTCCCAGAATGTCTATTTTGAATCATTCTAGAGGCTTCTAGAAAATCAAGTTTGTGTTTGTAAGAAAATTGATTTTGATACTTTGACATTTCAGAATCTGACTGTGCATTTGCTTGTTTACATCTTACTTGTCTTTTTATGTGGTTTTTAATGAATGTTACTGTGGAGTCAAATAATATAATAATAATGCAATAATCATGATGGTGTTATACGCATAACGTATGGAAATGGCTGGTCATTAACACTGCATGTAGCAGCGTTTAGGGTCACCAAGATATGACAAGATTATATTCAAGGTCACCATCAGGAATGTTTTGGAACCGGTGACTTGGAAATATATGAGTCCCTACTGGGTAAATTCTCCCCAGTCTTGTGCCATGAATCACTGGCTGAGGGAACCACGTAGTAATCTATTGATCTTTAAGCCTGACCTGGGCCACAAAGACTCACTGGGCTTGTCCATCTTTTCAAGCACTTAACACGCCGCCCGAGCCACAGTGTTGGTAATGCTTTGTCTTCCCCACTGGAGAGGGAAAAGAAGAGGAATGTGCTCCTTTTCATTGAGCTGGACAGAGATGTATGTACCCACTGTAGCAGTTTTGTTGAGGGCCTTCTTCTCCTAAGTTGAGAGTTAATCTTCCTGTCACCCAGGTCGGCTAAGTGAGTAGTCTGTCGAATGGAGCAAGTCATACCGTGCTTTTTGTACGAATTACCATTAGATGCTTTTAGCCAAAGTGCCTTAGATAGCTTGCAGGTTTTACACAGATGGATATCTTCTCAACATTGTATGTACTGTACA
Source organism: Arapaima gigas (assembly GCA_900497675.1). Classification (NCBI taxonomy): domain Eukaryota; kingdom Metazoa; phylum Chordata; class Actinopteri; order Osteoglossiformes; family Osteoglossidae; genus Arapaima; species Arapaima gigas. Next base: position 265,390 of record UFQX01000183.1, on the reverse strand, counting down.
TTACTTTAGTGGAGAACTCAGGGAGATACTAACAACTTTTCGAAGGTCAAACTGCTTTGTGTGTGCACTGCTTGAAGGCTCAGTGATGTTCCCTTCCAGAGGATATTTTTTGTGCCTGGTTGCAAGCAGTGGATGTTGTATTTGGGGAATTTTGAGTGGGTGTTCACTGATGCTAGTCTCTGTGGCCACAGAGACACGTACAAGTTGCTAGATGAGCACATCTTGCACCTCTGCTGCCATAGCTCTCCCCCACACAACCCAAAAGTGACAGAGCATGTTGCAGTCCATCAGCACAGCTGGAACTGGCAAGTAATGACATTAAACTTGGGTCACCTCTAAACCTATAACAGAAAGAAAGCTCATTATCTCATTTTTAACACAACAAATGAGTCAAAAACCACGTCTGACCATGGATCCTGGTTTTGTGTCACCCACACGTGCACACACATGTACACACACATATATATAAAATTCTGGCCAACAAAGTATAAAGATACTTACCTGCTACCACTGTACAAACCGAGAGTCGATAAAAAATTGTCAGGATTTTTTATAGATATTTTTAACAGAGGCAGGAACCATCAAAACATATGATAAAGGCAAGGCAACGATTACATAATACTATAGTGAAGAGAGTAACATCGATGAAAATTTAGATCAGATCTTGCTTTCTTGCACTCATGATTAAAGTTACTAAACTTGGTTTGACCATAAATTAAAATGACTATCACAATTAGGCTTCAATTATTCCTGAAACTCCTGTATGTCTGATAACTTCTCTAGCTATTGTAGTGATCTTTGGGACAAAACTAGAAGAATTCAGGACTTTACCAGTCAACAACTGGTGTTATTTAGCATACTAACTGAGCTATCTGGTGTAGCCCAAGTAAGGAAGTGAAAAGGTGGAAAGGTAAAATGTAATAAAATAATATACATTACTAAACTTTATAACCCTTGTCATGTATAATGTCTTAGTCATTTAAACATCTTCACTTTTTTCCATCTTTCACACCCTCTGCATTAACTATCCCTCTCTCTACTTTGGCTGTTGAAGTATTCACTAGTTCCTGCCCCACCAGCAGCTTAGCAGTTTACTAAGTATCCACCCTCCACCTGTGTGGGGAGGCGATTTACTCCAAGGAACTATGCCCCCCCCATGATATCACCCATGTCTCTTGCTGGTTTGGATCCTTCATTTAGCACATCACCCCCTACCGTCTCCTTCTAACCAGTGTATATTGTTTACATATCCCGTTTGGAACGCTGAGCAATAACAAATGGCATATTTGTAATGGGCTTTTTTTATATTATATGCACCAAACTGTATAGCCCTTAAACATTTAGCAGCCAAACTCTCAGTGTCATGCCAGTGTGACGGGTGCTTTGCATGTGTTGTAATTGCACTATGCAGGAGATGTAACTGAATTCTGCATTTGACACAACTATGTGCACATTTCAAAACCTTATTGGAAATACCAATGTAGATATTAGCTAAGAGACTAAGTTGACTATGTAGAAACCTCACTTAGGGTAAAGAGTACCTGTGTGCAAAGTTTCAAGTCAGGCTTGGAAAACAAAGCTGCGCTTAAAGAACAAACAAAAAGACAGAGACTAAGCTTTACAGATATCAGGATAGCTAGAAATTTTGCTCTCTTTTTGTGTTTGTCCTTTTCCAGAGACCAGCTTCCTTCTTGGGAACGCTCAGATTGTGGAGTGGCCCATAGTCTACAGCAATGATGGGTTTTGCCAGCTGTCTGGGTATCACAGGGCCCAAGTGATGCAGAAGAGCAGTACCTGTAGGTGAGCAAGTGCAATGGTGTCTCACTAACATCTGCAGACCGTTCACCAGCTGTCCACTGAGTTCTAAATATATATATATATATATAAAAACATAACGCTTCCGGGTCTTTCTTTGTGTCAAGTATGAGCTCAGGTTGAGCAATGAAATCCCATGAGGGTTCTAAACAAATACCCATACACCCCATGGTTATTGTAGGACATAATTGGTCAACTTTAGACTAGAATACTGGACATTTATTGAATTCATGACCTTGCTGATGGATTACTCCTGGTTTATGAAGAAGGTTATTATGGATTCTGGCTTCTATTTTTGCCTCAGCATCTTAAGTAGGCTGGACGGAGCTCTTAGGAAACATTCCAACAATCCCACCTATTGAAGGCTTTATAATATATTTAGAATTTTTTTTTTAATTTGGGTTGCAAAAAATCTATGCCAAAGTGTATTGATATAAATATTTAAACACACTTTATAACTGTATTTTAACTAGTTTCCATTAATTACAAGCGGAAAAATTGACTCTGCTCAAGAATTTTTCAGGTAATTTTACCAGCATTGCCCATTTATCAACCGATCACCAAAGCCTAATACTTAATTATTTATTTAATAAATGTGAGTTTATTCTGTCAACACTGATACAACCATCACACCAATAAAACTTTTTCTTTTTTTTTTTTTTAAATATGCTGCTACTGCAAAGACTTGACAAATTTAGTCTCAAAATTCAATATACAGTTCATTTAAACCAAGTACAAGTTCAGCTACAAAAAAGATGAAAATACAAAATGGATCCCTTGGGAGATGGTATGAGGCAGTTTCCTACGCTTATAATGATATCGGCGTGTAACAGAACTTGGAATAGGAGCAGATTTTCAACATTTATAATTTGTGCTTTTTATTCTAATATTGCCAAGTTTTCTTGCACTCTTGAACCAAAGGCAAATGTGTCATTTTATGCAGTTATGTGCCAAGATATGCCCACTTCAATTGTGAGAATTGTTTCACGAAGAGTTTCATTTAATATCACTACTTCAACTCACGAGGCATTTACAAGCATCGAATCTGCCTCTTGCAGCTGAGTGGCAGGAGACACGTATACTTACTGTACGTTTATTCATTTAGCAGACGCTTTTCTCCAAAGCGACTTAATGTTATTGTTTTGCACTATTTAGCTGTTGCCTTTATGCAAAGTGACTTACAGAGCTAGATACACTGCACTAAACTCCCTACAGTCATTCACCAATCTATACAGCAGAGATTCTTACGTTAACCTGTATTTTTCACATGGATACAGCAGGGAGAATTAGGTGAGCTGTTTTTGATGACTGAGTGTAAAAATGAATGAACACACCATCTAAGTTATTTTTTTCCAGAGCAGTAGGTAATGGGGTCCCCTGTTCAACTGCCACATGGCTTAAGTAGAGCAGGAGTGGGCAGATGGGGAGGCTCTGCTATCAACACCTGGAATGATCAGCTGGTGACAGACGGGCTGCCACACAAATATCTCTGCTCTCACACTTCTTTTTGTCATTTCTTCTTTCCCTACAACCACACCTCCCCCGTCCCACTCATTCCCTACATATATTTCTCTTTTTATATCTTTCTTCCCACAGCTTCATGTATGGAGAGCTGACTGACAAGAAGACAATAGAAAAAGTCAGACAGACCTTCAATAACTATGAGTCCAACTGCTTTGAAATTCTTCTGTACAAGAAGAACAGTGAGTGCTTCAGTAGATTCCAGCTGTAGCCATTGAATGGCTGTTTCAAGTTAAACTGCTGAGCACCATGCTGTATGTTGTGTCCTTTCTGTGCCGTTTGCCCTATAATAAGCTTTTAATTAGATAAAGTTGTACCAGGTTGCAATGGTCACCAGCTTTCTTTCTACTACTATTTTTTCTATTTGCAAAAATCAATACTGTACATATTTTTTGTACCAACATGCCGAGTATCATGACATAAGTTTTGGATTTAAATATGCTTAGATACTAACTTTAGCCCGCTTATGTAATGTTTGTGTGCCCTAGAAGAATGTGCAGCTGGTCTTGTACTCAGATTTTTGGCCAATGTCAGTCTTAGGAATGTCATTTCCTCTCCTTGGTTACCATCTGGCTGCTTCTCACACACATTTTTATCCACATATAATTGTTGTCTTTGTTCAAGTTTTTATACTTTTCTCCTGTTTACCACCCCTAGTTTAATTCCTTGTTTGCACCCTCACAGGGACCCCAGTGTGGCTTTACATGCAGATTGCACCAATCAGAAACGAGAATGACAAGGTGGTCCTGTTCCTATGCACGTTCAAAGACATCACAGTCTTCAAGCAGCCCATCGAGGATGAAACTACCAGAGGTAGGTGCACAGCCAAGTGACACTTCCAGCAAGAATACTGATGGGTTGTGCAGCATTTGGATCAGTAAACATGTTCACACCACCTAGAGGCAATCTGGACCAAGTTCAACAAAGATGAGATTCAACAACTCCGAGAAAAAGTAATAAAAAGTTCCATTCATTGCAGCAAAGGTAATGCATACATTAAATCACTGACATTCCTGTCTGGGACTTTCAGCAGCAGACTTTAGCTTTTTTCCCCCCTTATGAGAGCATCCTGGGGGGCTACATTTTTCATTGTAAGCCATTAGTGTGTTTTGTACAAGTTGGGGCCTAAGTGGAACTCACTTTCTACCTGAGAGTTAGATACTGCAGACTAACAACCGAAAAACTATAACTATAAGAGCTGCCCTTTCATTGTATACCAATGATAAACTATTCTCTTTGACCAATTAAACAAAGATGCATAAAAGAAAACAATACAAAAAATGAAAAAAAAACAGGTTAAACCATTTTAATTTCTGAAGAACAACCTGAAATTACAGTCTTAACCTTCATTTTCATTTTCTCACAAACATCTTGACAAATAAAAACTGGCCCACATTAAAACACAAGCGGTCATCTCAGTAGGCCACTGAGGACTGCCACCTCGATCACCAGATCACTGTCAAAGACATTAAATCTTTTACATAAGCATGAATGCTGGGTGAGAAGTGTTCTTACACATTTTTTTTTGGAGACTTTACTGCTGAAAATTAGTAAAACCAGTACTACTGCAGTAATCCAAAAATAAATATTTCAGAAAAAAGGGAATTCTGTTCTTAAATTATTAAATGAGCGCCTTAATGCATTACTATCCATCTTATTGCCGGTTGCACTTTTATCAACAGTATGACCACCCACAGCTGTCCTGCTATTTTCTCCAGTATAGTGCTGCAACTGTGTAAACTTTGTAAATATTGTTAGCAGGTGGCGCAGTTGGTAGTGCTACTGGTTTTGCAGTTGAAGGTTCAAATCCCATCTTCTGTTGCAGTATCTTTGAGCAATGTAATTATCTTAAAATTGCTCCAGCATAAATTGTTTGCCTGTACAAATGGGTAAAAGTTATCACCCATTTAACATTGTGTGATGATATGGAGGAATGTGTCAGTTAATTGAATGAATGTTGTTCAGTCTATCCTTGAAATTTCCAGACTACATGGGGAAGGAGGTCTGCAGTGATTGCAGGTTTGTGTGATTTAAATGTAATGCGGCACTATACAGTACTGCACTATGTACTGCAGTAACACTTATAACCTAAAGTAATGTGTAATGAGCATGTAATGTGCCTAATAAAACGAAATGTCAGTAGTGCAATTGAAATTTTGCAGTTAAAACATAAATGTGTACAGTACAGCAAATTATATGCAAAAAGCAGTAAATCAGGTGCTGGTATGGCTGCACCACCTTCACAAAACTAACTGGGATGGTTCTTTTTTTGAGATACAGTATCCAAATTGTTTAAAATCTTATTTCACACATTAATGAAGCCATTTTCTCTAGAAATAGTTTAAAGTTAGTTGCCCTTTTTGCAATGGTCCATAAAAAAAATTAAAAATCCAAAAATCTATAAAAGCGAGGTCTGATAAATTGGGAATAGTCTGTTAGACTTCACCAGTAACTGAAATCAAATTTTCAAATCAAACAACAGCCATTTGCTTGATTTTCAAGGTAAGGGAAGGTACGGAAGTGGTTTTCCTTTGCCTGCTTCCACTCATTGTTGGATTGCAGTTGCAAGAAAAACATATTAACTTTACAAAAAAAAGCAGTTTTGGATCAGTTACCCACTGTGTCACTGTAGCACTCTTTCACAGAATAATAGTGAAAGATGTGTTATTCCTCATCAGCAAAAAAATAAAATTAAAGAAATAATGTCTATTGCATAGATGGCCACCAGTGTACAATTAAAACTAAAATTACTACAGTTAAAATTATTTTCTGTGGGCTGCCATGTCGTTGAACAGCAGCACAAGTAGCAGTGCTGTGAAAAAGAATTTGCATCAGCAGTATGGAAGATATAAAGAATTAATGCTATATTTTATGCATGTTGATAAAAAATTAAGAAAATTTATGTTCTACCGACAGTGGAAATCTGAGTGGGCGGGTGGAGGTTAGAAAAGTTATGTTCCCTTTTTGGGGTCAGTTTTTTTTCTTCATTTTCCTTTGTAAGTTAGGAGTTATTAGTTAATCCATCTTTCATATCTTCTCTTGTTGCACTAAAAAAAGGATGCAAAGCTTTCAGCAGTTGACTGATCAACCAATAGCTCCTTCTGTCCCCCTCGATAAAGTTTGTTCAGCTTTGTTAACTTTGTGGAATTTGAACAAAAGCATGTTCATAACTAACTAGAATTATTTTCTACTGCCACAGTCCACCAGCACAGCTGCCTTTGGAAAATGCTACAAACAGATCATTAGACAGTTAATATTTGCAAATATATTCAACTCATTATTTGAATCTAATCTGTTACTAGAAACGTCTTGTAGTGAATTTTCCAATTGTACAAGCTTATATTGCCTTTTTATATTCCCAGCATGTCGCAAGTCCCCCAACCAGTTTCTCCAAATATCACTAGAACACTCTTAAAACCTGTGTAACGGTCCACTAAGAATTTTTCCATCAGCTTTTTCATGACTTTAGGCATGTTCACTTAATAATGTGTGGAAGATGAAGATGATGAAGAAAAATATGTTTAAACAATATGAACATGACACATGATCTTATCAGGAGAATAGCTTATATACGACCACAAGACACTTTTGTTACCATTGTTGGCTTTGTTCTGATAGTCGTTGGAAAACCCAGGGCCGGAGTTACCGCTCTGGGGTATTTCCAACTTTTAACATGATCATTTCTCCCAAAGGTGAGTAATGAGCTTAAGTAGGAATTCACCAAGTATGTTGTGTTTTGTGAACATATATTTGGAAAATCCATTAAAACCCAATTTTACTGCTAATTGTTCCATTGCCTCCCATTTGCAGTGTTGTACAAAAAGTACATGTTCCTATTTAGTTCTTTAGGCAAAAGGGAACCTGAGTAAACATGTCATAGTTTTTAAATTAGTACTTCATTGATTTAAAGAGCAAAGTTGTCCAACACCCATATCACCAACATGAAAAAATCATTTCCCCCTTAAACTTAACTGGTTTTGCTGCCATTTTGCAGAAACAGTGAAATATATATCGATGCAGGTCCCGTCACAGCATCTGCATTGGGTTTAAATCAGGATTTTCACTCCAAAACTTTAATTTAGTTTTTTCTCAGTCATTCAAATGTAAACTTCCTTTAGGTCATTGAATTTCTGCATAGCTCAATTACACTTCAGCTTTAACTCACGGACAGATGATCAGACGTTCTCAAAATGTGTTACAGTACAGAATTCGTAGTTCATCTAAGTCCTGCAGCAGCAAAGCATCACACAACCACCACCATGTTTGACTGGTGTGATATTCTTGCTGTGGAATGCTGTAGTTCCTTTACACCAGACTTATTTCATCCACTTTTGACTCATCTGTCTATGGAACATTACACCAAAAAGCTTGAGCATCAACCAGGTATTTTTTGCACATGTGACAGGAGCACTGATGTTACCCTTGGATACCAGTGGTTTCTGCCTCGCTACTCTTCCACGAATCCCATTTTTGCACAGTCTATGTCTTATTATGCAGTCATGAAAGCCGATCTTAGCAGAGGCCAGAGAGGCCTGGAGTTGTTCAGTGATCTTTTGTGGGTTTCTAGCTGAGTTGTCACTGCATACTTGGTGTAATTTCAGCAGGGCCACCACCCTGGGAAAACACCACTATTCCAGCTCTTTGTCTTTTGAAGATGATGGCTCTCAGTATGGTTTGGTGGAGTCCTGGAGCCTTGGAAATGGCTTCATAACCCTTTCCTGCCTGATATATTTCAACAAATTTTGATTCCCATTGCATCTGGAATTGATCATGGTATGGTGTTCTTGTAATTTTGTGTAGGACACTTTACTTCCACCATTAGGTTCAATAGATAGCGATGTTTAGATTTAACAGGACAACCTGGCTGTTCAGTCAGCTGAATCCAGTTATCAATTAAATTTGGTTGAGATCCAATAACTATGTTTCCAGCTACTTTTTCATGTGGGTAATAACGGCATTGGATAAATTTGCTCCTTAAATAAATGGAATGCTAATTTAAAAAAACTGTCATACCTTTATTCAGGTTCCCTTTGTCTAATATCACTTTTTGTGTAAAGAGCTGAAACTTTTTTAGGGTAGCAAATGCAACATTTGGGTAAATCAGAATGGGGGCAAATACTTTTTCTAAGCCCTGTATATTACTTGCGATATAAACCTTATGTGCCTCACCCGTCTTTATCTCTGAATGTCAATTATTTTGGAATATTTCCTCTTTTTTGTGCCACCTTAAACTGCTGTCATCATTCCACTATGGCTGTCCGTCTTTAGTTTAGCCACAAAACTGGCTAAAAAACAATTTTTCCAGAATATGAAAATTCCATAGCATTCTGACAGCACAAAATGAATAACCCACCAATCACAACTGACTTTCAGGTTTACCAGCCTTGGTGGGGATGTTCATCAACGTCTACATTCACAGACAGGGTTGTTGCCTGAATTTGGGCTGCAACTTGAGCACATGTGCACGTGTTTATGTGTATATCGGCTACAGAGTCTGCAAAGAGAGAAATCCAATTCTTAACCTGGCCAGTTGGACTGGACCAGTGATTTACAGGCCCGTCAGCTAAAACGTAACGGCCCACTAAGAAAAGTCCTAACTCTCTGAACTGGCAGTCTGGCCCTGACCTCAGTTACGCCCATCATAAGCTGCCAGATTTCATCTGCACTTGCTGTCCTGCTAGACCAAGCGGTGGCACATTCTTCTCATGTGTGATTGTTAGGTAATGTCATCTCTGTTTCAGGGAGTTTATTCCACTGCATTTCACCCTTGTTAAATTGAAGTGTTCATCCTCAAGCCGACCCCAAACTGCTGGGGACAGGTCTTTGGCAGTGCAAAGTGATTGGTCATCATAGTGGTAGACTGCACTAAGGCCCACATGGTGCACCTATAGTAAACACATCTGTTTTGTGGTTTCCCTCTGGCTACAGAGTTATGTCACACTAATGAAGTCAGTTGGAATTGTGACTACGTTCCCAAAGTGCTGTCTGGGTTTTGGTCGTAAGCCTCTGGGATTGTCCCAAGTCAACAATGGCATGGGAGATACAGAATACAGGGTGAGCCATGGCTCTTCTCCATATCAAACATCCGTGTTATGTGTATTTGTAAGAAAATTAGAAATATAATTTAAATGTCTGGTTGACTAATATTGCTTGTTTTACGCAGGCCGGAGTACTTTCCAAGTCAGATTTTTAGCTGAAGATAATTTGGTTGCATAATTTCTGTTTCTTTGACAGAATAAGAAACCTTGTTTGATATAATGCCTGTAAATGCAGCTTCTCAAAGCACTTTTTTAGAATAGAGATATATTGGCTGCAACAACAGCAATAACTGAAAATAGATACCAGCATAATAAAAAATAGCAACAATAAGACATTCTCAGAAGACAAAATATAATATATAGCAAAATGATAGTAAAAAATGAGAGAGGAAGGAAAAAAAGGCCCATAAATGAAAACCACCTCAGTGGTTGCTGTTAGTCAAATTCATCTTGACATTTACTTAAAATGGTACATGCACTACACTAAACTACACTGTGAACCAGTAGTTTTCACATAATATGTCATGAAGACCCTTGAGAGGGTGGTGCTTCACTACATCAGACCCTTTGTAAACCTGAAGAAAGCTGGCACCACAGTGAGGATCATGTTTTTAAACTTTTTCAGTGCCTTCAACACTATCCAGCCACTCCAGTTTAAGGATAAGCTCACCAAAATAACAGTGGATGCACAATTTGGTGTCCTGGATTGGGGGCTATTTCACAGGCAGACCAAAGTTTCTCAGACTCCGGGACTTTGTCTCTGACACAGGGATGAGCAACACAGGTGCAGCTCAAGGAACAGTATTGTCTTCATTCCTGTTCACCCTCTACACCTCTGACTTCAGACACAAGTCTGTGCGATGTCACTTGCAGAAATGCTGTGATGACTCAACTCAAGTAGGGTGCATAGTGGAAGGTGATGAGATTGAGCACAGGTGTATGACTGAGGACTTTGTGTCATGGTGCAAGTTAAACCTCGTCCAGCTCAATATAAGCAAAACAAAGAAGTTGGTGGTTGATCTTCACCATATTAGGAAGCTCTAGTGCCCAGTTACTTTTGAGGGTGTAGACATGGAAGTGTTCCAATCTTACAAGTTCTTGGGGATCCACTTCAACAACAAACTGGACTGGTCTCAGAACACAGGTGCACTTTATAAAAAGGACGGTTCAGGCCATACTTTCTTAGACAGCTAAGGTTCTTTAAGGTGTGCAGCAACATTCTTTACATGTTCTACCAGACTGTGGTCACATGTGTTTTTTATACCATTGTCTGCTGAGGGGAGCATCAGTTCTGGTGATAAGCACAGGCCCAATAAACATGTAGAGAAAGCCGGTTCTGTCATGAGTCAGAGCCCTAATTCAGTGGAGGCTGTAGCAGAGGCCAGGATGAGGATGAAGCTACAGTCCATCAAGTACAATGGCTCACATTCCCTAAATGAAGTGTTTGCCAAGAGGTCTTTTAGGCACTGCGTTAGTCATCTTAGGTGCACTAAGAAGCACTTTTGGGGGTTTTTCTTACCAGCAGCCATCTGCCTCCATAATGTCACACAAGGGCCAGTCAACAATTTCATTTTATTTACTACTGTTATGTGTTGGTTATTTATGTTTAGCTTCCGTATGCCAAATTTCCCTGTGGGGATCAATAATCATATCCTATCCTATCCTATAATCATTCACAAGGTTATAAAGCAGATCAACGTAACTTACACATATTCACAAATACTAAGGTCAAATTAAAGTCATCAATCCACCTACACACATGTTTTTGGGAGGAAAGTGGAGCATCGGAAGGAAACTTTTGCAAACACAGGGAGGACAGGGGGTGGAATGAAGAACAGGACTGGATCTCACATTCGAATACAGTGCAGGTACAGCTACGGACTGCCTCACAATGCCACACTGTATGACTTTTGGAGAAAAATGTCAGCAACATCAATTAACAACAACAACAGCAATAATGATAGTAAGAGTATTTAATCTCGTATTTCCTTTGTCATTCATATTTACTTTTAATTGATAGCTGTGGCTGGTCCTCAGACTGTCAGTATGATAGGAAGTAGGAAGTACACACATTTCAGAATTTATTTATATTGCTTATTGCATGTTCTTCACTGTTGTAAGATTTCTCTGTTGCAGGGCAAAATTGGCCTGCCTTTCCACTTTCTGCCACCAGTTGCTCATTCTTTTTCACTGTTTAAATTCACCACCTGGTAACAGAAAACAAACTGAGAATAATATAAGTTCACTAACCATTCACATAGCCAGTGCTTTCACCAACTGCCTCGATGCATCTTGGAAAAACGAAAAAGCAGGATGTTTCTAGTGGACACAGAAGGTCTTTTTGTTAAAGGAACAGGAAAGCCTCTTTACTGGACCACTGTCAACAATAGTAGATTTTTTAATGCCTAAATAATACTGAAGTCCGCAGATTATAACATTCATTATATCAGAAATTTAGAGGTACTACGGCTTGATGTTTAGAGATTTTGGCTGCTGGTTGGTAGCTGATTTATCTTTGGAAGGATCAGTGACATAAACTATCAGTTTTCAGTAGAGTTTTCAGTTTTACTTATTTGTACAACCGCTTTAACTGTCGTTTGTGAAACACAACAAATACTATCAAGGCAGTACAGGGCTGGAGTTGCTGGTGCTCCATATAAAGCTAAATTATCAAAGAATTGTACATTTTTTGCATTTTCCCAAAGAGTGAGATCTTGATATGAACTGCAGGATCAGGAAAAAACACTAGGCTGACACTTTCATTTGGAGTGGTCTCCACCATCAGATGGCCTCCAAGGAGGGTGGGTCCCATGAGACAGTACCTATTGAAGTAGTCAATTGGCCTGACTGGCCTCCGGCACATGATCTCCAGGGAAGGCCACGTGACAACCCATTGGGGAGCCTTTTGTAGCACCTAGGATAAGAGCTAAGAGCAATTAGATGAGTGGAGTAAAACACGTTTCACACAGGGAAGCGTTTTACAGTCATCTCAGGAGAAAGAGGATTTAAAGATAGATAATGCCTTATCTCATTTCCTGAGGAAAGTGGAAAAACTGTTTTGGTGCCTGATGCTGAGGGATAAAAATTGATACAACCTTCTGTCTTGTGTCCTTAAATACTGTACATTGTATTATTTCCTATTGTATTGTATTGAGGTTAAAGCAGAGGGTGCCTGACCTCTTGTTTTCTGGGTATGCGGGATAAAGCCAGATGGTGGGTTGGCTTGTAGGATTCCCTCTGGGAACTCTATAATAAGAAAGGACTGTCTGTCCTATGTTTCCAAAGCAGGGCGGAAAGAACAAGAAGGAGAGTATTTGTTTGGCCTCACCCCAGGTACACCTATCTCTTTCTTAAAGGGGTCAATTTATTCTGTGAAATGACCGCATTAGGCAAATTTCCATAGATGGGATTTATTTTTTTATCTATCTATCTATCTATCTATCTATCTATCTATCTATCTATCTATCTATCTATCCAAGTATTTGTTTGTTTGTTTGTTTCATCAGTGTACTGTGCACCATGGTCCAGGAGAAGCTATGTTTGGTTCTCTCATAGATCTGTATAAGTGCAGAAGGGCAACAAAGTGAACCTTGAACATTAAATTCCATATTTCTTATGAAAAAAATAACCAGTTCCCACATGAGTTGACATCTCACCTGTTTTTTGGAGAATTAAAAGCATTTGATTTAATCACTTTCTTTGAGCATATTTTAAATGACATAAGAAGATATTAGCTGTGAAAATACAAAGGCTCTCGAGGACGAAGTTTTTATTTGCAGAAACAACAACACTGGGTCACAAGAAAAGAAAAATGAAAAATGAAAAAATGAAAGCAGCAACACAGAAAAATAGCAGATAAATTAGTTAGGTATTTCCGAAAGTGATAAAATACTACTGTCCAAGTCCACTGTCTTATGCAGACTTAGCCTAATTGAATGATTTCATAAGTGATCATTTTTACTGGAAACATGTTCGTAAAACAATATTACCCCGGTCATCCAGCCTGTCCTATTATCAGAGGCAGCTGAAACTGCAACCTGAGACCAGGTACAGTGGAAAATAGAAAAAGAGAAAGACTGGGAGAAAGGTAGAGAAAAAAATAGATGTAGAGAGAAAAAACAGAAAGAGTGAGAAGTTGAGGGAGATAACAGAACCCGAAGGAAGTCAGAATATAAAGAAAAACTTGAACAACACCCCCTGCAGCTCTCAGAGATCAGGTCAAGCACTAACTATATTTACAGGTGACAGGCAGGGGTGACACCTCCGGACTGTTAAGTAGGTATCCCCAAATTTATTTTCAAAATCAAAGTGACAAGAGTAGGTATTCTTGTGCATGACAATGAGGTACTGTGTAGCATTATAAGCAAATGTTTGATGCTAGCTGATCTTCATTAAGCACAACATTAAAGCTTACTTATGTTACTGTAAGGGAATTGATGTTATTAAAGCTGTTTGTATGACTGGGGCACTCAGTAACAGCACAAAGGGAGGAGGAAGGAGGGACAGAGTCCTCAACAGCCTGTATAGAACCCTAACCTCTTGTGGGTCAAAAACATGTGACCATAAATTGTATGGTCATTAATATTCTAAAGAAAGACAAGCAGTCCTCCAAAATTAGACCAGAGAGCTTGTGCTACTTTTACAAAGAATCTACAAGAATTCCCGGACATTCCTTATGTCTCAATGTTTTCCTTCGCCAGTCACCACTTCATTAAATCCCATGAATAAAAGTTTCAAACACACCTCTTGAATCTCTCCTACTCTCAGAATGAAGCTGGTGTCTCACAATGGTTTATCTGAGATAATAATACTTTGTTTATAGTTTATTTTTCCGAGGAATCAAAGGGCACATGTTTGTATCCAAACTTCTGCCTTCTGCTTCTAAAAGTTATCCTACTGTGTAAATTAGTAAAGCACTGGAAGTAGCTTAACGCTTAAGTCATGTTGGAGAAACACATTAGCTAAAATAGTAATAATAATAATAATAATAATAATAATAATAATAATAATAATAATAATTGAATCTCTGATTTAAGTTAATTTAATTGTCATTAAATGATGGTTGTGATTGGTTGAGATTGTGAATGTCACAAGGCATCGTTCTCCCATGTTGGATTTCAGTAAGCATAAATAAATTGCTTCACATAGTTAAATGAATTGATTGTGTTCTGTTGTTTTCTTAAATGCACCTCTGAGGAATTATTCCATGGTTATGACCGGTCTGAAATGATAACCGGGGAGTTGTGTTGCCCACAATCATCTATTTGGGATTGACTACATATGTGTGTGGTGTGTTGTTGTCTTCGTCAGGACTTCATCTAGGACATGTATGGATGGCGTATGATTGAGGAACTTGTAAAAATGCTGCTGTGCTGAATTTTCAGTTAGCTGTGTAAAAAATGGTATAATTCATTACTAGGCATCCTGTTATGTGAAGGATGAGTGTATTCAAGGTTCTTCCTAATGGACAGGCCACCATGTCCAGTTTGGGCTCGCAGAGTAGACAGCAAGTTCCTTATTGTCCCTGCAGCACGCAATGTGTTCACTGATATCAGAGAGCATTTTGATTTGACCTCCACTATCTCATAGTTAATGTGCTTCATTCCTCTTTGTGAGCGCTAATGTTCATATTGAGAAACTGTCACAGTCAAAGAGGTTAATGTGCCATTTGCTTTTATTGTATACACACTTGCAGCAAATTTGTTGTTAGTTTCACAACTGTGTTTAGTCAGGTTCTAAGGCAAATCCACATTTTCTGTCTGCAATCCTTGCTTCAGGCTGACCTAGACTCCCAAGACTTTCCTAATTACCCCCAGCCCACCAATTCACATTTCACACAAGCAACTGCCATTAAAAGACTTCTTGTCTTTAAAAGATTAATAAGGGGCTCACATCAAAGCAGAGCCTCAGTAGGATTCTTGTGCCTCTGTGCTCAGGACTAGGATGCCTTTAATTCCACCGTTGTGGAGAGCTACTATACCCTTATTAGGTCCTTGGGGATTTGCTGGTCTTTAACAACTGGGGAAAACATGTCTTCCTTTGGCTGAAGTGCCTGCTAACTGAGTCTTGAAGTTAGGCTAACACCAGAGGAGCATAGAGGCTGAAGGGAGAGCTCAAGTCATCCTGTTGCCTCAGACATGCAATAGAATATATTATAATCAGACCAATCTGTCAATTACGATTTATTTCTGTGGGTCTTTCTCTTCTTGCCTATTGGTGATGTCTGTGCTTGGTTGTATCTGGCAGGATGGACCAAGTTTGCAAGGCTGACACGCGCACTAACTAACAGCCGCAGCACCATACAGCAGCTCACGTCCGTGAACAAGGCTGAGGTCAGCCACAAGCACTCACGACTGGCTGAGGTGAGATGCCTGTAGAGAAAAGCCAGCATGGTTACTGTGAGTGGCAGATGCCTATTTTAAACCTAACAATCTTTCAACACACACAACCACACCTGTTACCTGAAGGAGACATTAGTCATCCGCAGAAGAAAATGGCGGAAAATATATTGTCAGCTGCCAGGTGCGTTTGCCAGGGACCTCAAGGTAAAGTCAGATAATGGAATCACACACAACTGGGAATATCACAATGTCCATTTTTGATGGTATGATTATCACTCAGGATCATCTCAGGAAATATCACGGTTAAGCAGTTTTATGATGTTTTTGAGGTCATTTAATTTTTTGTTTCCAGGTAATGAAGTCCTGTGGTGGGAAAAACAGACAAACATGGAATAATTGAATGTTCTATTGCTTTTTTCATAATATTCTTCTGCTCTTGCAGATGAAACATATATCTAATTTCTATTAAAAACATAAATATGATGGGGAAAAGATCGGCACCTTTAAGGATTCACTGTAGCTGTCTTTAAAGCCAGAACAAAGCATCTACCTTTGTATGAAAATAAATTGAATTAATGATTTAAATATTTAAAAAAAGAAATACAAATAAAGATTCGTATCTAATGTTTAAATACGATAGCAGACAGTTGACCTGGACTTACAGTAGGATCACGGGTCATTTTAGGCTAAAAGTGAATGAACAAGTATGATAATTGGCCTCATCCATGTCAAAAACTGTAGCTGATGTAATGATTTTAGAATATTTCCAGCATCAAAATGCAGTCATCATCAAATATCCAGTAATTTTTTACAGTGTAAAGTTTGGCTACTTGGAATTAATTTATAGTGGGTAAAGGTGATCTTTTTAAGATACAGAGATGCACCCGCACTGCTGGTTTAAGGCACCTTTTATTTGATATAAAGTGGGCAAGTCATATAGGCAGGAAGTCTTCACAGTGGAACACACAGCTTGTAAAAACCCTGACATTTTTAATTGAGGTTAATCATGAAACCAGTTAATTGCAACATCCCTAGATGCAAAATACAATACTGACTGACAGTTTAATGATTCTCTCTGAAAAAAGCTTGTGTCTAAAGGCAACGCTACTGATTCTATCAATACATGCATCTTAGTGTGATATTTATGACATTTTTAAAATAGATAATTGTGTTTTTGTGGGTCCTGTGTGATTTTCCTGCTATTTCATACCTGTGGCAGCCTTTAATATTGAATACGGTGAATTCAACTGAATTTGCTTCCTTCCTTCCCATGGATGCTAGGCTCTCCAGCTGGGTTCTGACATCCTCCCCCAGTACAAACAAGAGGCACCAAAGACACCCCCACACATCATTTTGCACTACTGTGCTTTCAAAACCACCTGGGATTGGATCATCCTCATCCTCACCTTCTACACAGCAATTATGGTGCCCTACAATGTGTCCTTCAAGACCAAACAGAACAACATTGCATGGCTGGTGCTGGACAGCATAGTTGACGTCATCTTTCTAGTGGACATTGTACTGAATTTTCACACTACCTTTGTGGGCCCTGGTGGCGAGGTCATCTCGGATCCCAAGCTCATCCGTATGAACTACCTGAAGACCTGGTTCGTCATCGATCTGCTGTCCTGCCTGCCCTACGACATCATCAATGCCTTTGAGAATGTGGATGAGGTAGGCTCGGGCCTTTTAAAACTGTATTTGTAAATGAAAGGCGTGGACCACTACATCTGTACTGCTTCATGGTGTCTAGTTTGAGCTCTTCGGTGAAACTGGCTATACGAATCCAATGACAACAGGTCACCCAGAACACTTTTGGGATCAATATATTATGAGATGTGAATGTCATCCTGCAGTAACAGCACTGCAGGAATTCTGAAATTCAATAAGCGTGACCAGTTTTTTTCCTTTACATATGAGTGCATGATGTCTATAGGGAGACAGGAAAAACCTTGCAGTTTTAAACCAAACTTTAAAAGGTCACAGCACATCTGAAAAAAGACATGCTGGTTAAACTAAGCTCTTAAATGTCCCTTCAGCTGAAGCCAGTATCTGGTGGAAAGACTATCAGATGTAGTTTTTCACACTAAGTACTGTTCAATATATGGAGAGGTCTCTCTAAGGCCTCACGTTCTTAGTTAATAACTGAAGTATGCAAAGATTTAGATGAGCTCCAGGTTCATGCTGAAGTACTTTGCGGAGAAAAATTAAAGATTCTTATGCATGTTTTTTCCTCTGGTGAGTTCCCACAACATTATTACAGATTACAGCAGAGCCCAAATGAGTGGGCTTATGCCCCTTATTGTGGCCATACCAATGTTCACCTCTGCTTTGTCAAAGGGATTGATTAAAGTAATTTTTGAATATGGCTTTGAATGAAAAGTGTCCAGTATTACAGTATTACGCCTGCTGTCAAACTGCAGCTATGTAAGAACAACTTGTTATGTAATCCATTCACTTGTCTTTGAGCCATGAGCTGGTCTTTTAGTGTTCTTGTTGGATGACTGAATGAATGAGGTTCTCTTCCCAAAATACATATGCGTCGGCCATCTGTATAACTGTTTCATCACAGTCAATGAGCGTTTTTTTAGAGGAAAGAGAAATATTCAGCATTGAACTAAATAAATGTAGACATGCTAAACTAGCTATTCTGCATCTAATCCATGCAGCTGATCCACAACATGACCTAAGGTGTGAGGCAGCAACAGTTGGACTTATGGCTTTTGTTAGTCTTTTTGTTAGTAAGTATGTCAAATTTTATTTTTGCTTCTGCCAAAGATGAATCGAAATCAACAAAAAGATAAGCAACAGAGCAATACAAAACCTGGCTTTCTGGCTGAACTGCAAGGAAAATAATACAAGGTGCAAACAAAACTATAAAGTAAAAATTAATTGCCAGGTGTTGCTGTCAGCGATGAACATGGGAGTTTTGCTTGCCAAATCTTTTTACATCAAAATAGGCAAAAATATGGAAGACATGGGATGCCACGTAAAAGCAATTTCTCACTCATTTTCCATGAACTGCTAGTCATGGTCAGGGCTCAGGGATCTGGAGCCTGTTCTGCAATCACTGGGCGCCAGGCAAAAAGGGGTACACTCTGGGTGGGACACCAGTCCATTGCACTGTAAACTAATTAGAAATCTATGAAAGATAGATATATTTACATGTAAATTAAAACTTTTTGTATTAAAATTTAAATTATTCTTTTACTGTTTTGCTTTTCATATCCTGCGCTATGAAGACTTCTGTCTCAGTACTTGGTTCACTACTGGCAATGAGCTAAAGTTTGCTGTTGTTGTTTCAATATTATAATATGGATCAAAATACTTGGTTAATATCCAATGAAAGTGTGGATTTCATCCAAGAAAGAGAGGGAATGCTGTAGAGGCAGATCAAAATTTTAGTTATTAGTTATTGTGGCTTAAAAATATTCAGTTAAGCAACGGGGTAAAATGAAAAGTAGTACTAAAAGTAAAGTGCTAACATAAAAAGCAAAACGGTAATATGAAAAGCAAAGTAATAATGTGCAAAGTGCTAATGTCATATAATCAATGCAAACTGCTTGGAAATACTTTGGGGAATGAATTGTTCAGAAATGGTAAATGTATTTGTGTATAAAACCAACCGGCAATCTATTATTATTATGCATTACGTTCATCTTCAAGTCTCAAATCCAAATGGAGTCAACATAAAAATTCTAAAAAAAAATCTAATACTTCCAACTCCTGATTTGAAGTTTCGGAAAAGATGAGTTTCAGGAGGGAAGTATTAGATCAAACACCTGGCCACGCCCCACTGTCCATCACGCCAATACATATAAACACACCCTACTACTCCCACTCTGCAGACACTGTTTTTGTAAACCTCTGTCTTCTTCACAGTCAGGGGCTCAACAGCCTGCTTGACAGCAGGTGTGAGCCCTCAGGTGGACTCCAATCCCTAACAAGCAGTACATCAAGCATTCTTCCAAATGCTCAAATCTGTCTAATACTTCCAGGTCCTGAATTAAACATTTTGACTCCACTGTTCTAGTACAAATAATCTGTTATTTGATGTTCAAAACTTGCCATTATTTTTCTACTCATCTGGTAATTTGTGGTTATAAAACAGAATCATAAAAATTTTTTAATTATTCTACTAAATTGAAAAATCTAAAACTTATAACTGTGTAACTCAAACAAGCAGCATACATTTGGTTAAAGGAACCTTTCATAAAGTAGAGTTCTTTAGTTTTGTGTGGCTTTATTTTGATTGTTTCCTTGGTTACATGCATGGGCCTCTTGGGCAATGTTCAACCCCTTGCAGCAGTGGAATCCAATAAGATACTAAAATTACATCACGCAAAGATCTCAATATGATCACACGTTCAGCTGCGCCAAGCTCCTTGTATTGCTTCATCAATCCTGACGTACTTAAAGTGTAATATAGGGAGATTTTAGCTGCTGCATGCGGTGACAGTAACTTGATTTGTTGTGACTGTGCTGAAAATAGTTCTCTCCCACCGGAAATGTGAGAGAAACTAAGACACGAGAGTTGGCTGTGAGCTCTTCTCCTAAGGTCTATCAAGCTGCGGGGAATACAGGAGGTGTTTGATG
Organism: Arapaima gigas; assembly: GCA_900497675.1. Lineage (NCBI taxonomy): Eukaryota > Metazoa > Chordata > Actinopteri > Osteoglossiformes > Osteoglossidae > Arapaima > Arapaima gigas. The sequence continues at coordinate 245,079 of UFQX01000183.1, read as the reverse complement.
TAGTGCTGCAGATTGTACATCCGCATGTAAAACAGCTCCTTGGGCTTGTGAGATACAAAGCCAGGAAAAAAAGCTAGTTAAAAAGACAGGGGCTGCTTAAATGTTTTTTAATATCTTTTTTACGAGCATAACTCTGTATATCTTTTACATACAACTTTGAGATGGAGAACTCGATGGGCCTGAGTATATCAGCAAAGGATTCCTCCAAGAGCTCCTGTTTCCTCCTGCTGTTCAAAGACATATATTTCAAGGTTAAATTGTGCCTCTAAATTGCGCATGTGTTGGTGCTGCTGGCATTGGTGACCTAGGTGGGTTTCAGGGGCTCCAGTTCACCATCGCCCAGGCTTGTACAAGCAGTTATGGGAAGTGAGTAATAAGTGATACATTCTTTGGATATATTAAGGAATAGATAAAGAATTAATGACTGAGTGTTTGGAAAAAATGAAGAGCCAGCTGCTTATTGTGAGGTTGTGGTGACTGAAGACCAGGTAGAAGGTTGCACTGTAACGTTGTACTGTAGCTTTAATTAAATTAAATGTACAGTGTATAATGTTATCCAAAACATCTGTTTATACTGAATAGTAAACAAATCTGTACTTGATCCACCTCAGGATTTGTGAAGGTTGCATGTTCTCCCTGTGCTGGTAGAAGAACCGAAAGACATATGCATGAGTAGGGTAAACTGCTTCCATGAAAACAAAGTAAAAGCTCACAACAGACTGAATTCAGCTATATTGCAGTCATCCTTAATAATAAAAACAATGGCTTCTATTCATAATCACATTTTATGAATATTTACCTACTAAGTTCTATGAAGTTATCCTTCCAATAGCCATAGGTTCAGATTTCTACTCATTTCTCTATCTGTACAGCTCAATTTGTTTGTCTGTTTGTTTTTTATGCACAGTCTTGAAATTTGGCACACAGATACTTCACATCCTAACTGAGGTTTTTGCATAAGCAAGCACACACATGCCCACACATGCTGACGTACTTGATGCTGAGAAATATTTTCACACACACGCACACACACACACACACACACACACACACACACACACACACACACTCACACACACGCACACACACACACACACACACACAAATTTGGTGATATATAATTTATTATTGCTGTCTGCATGTCAGTCTTCTGTACATGCTATACACCCCCTAGACACACACACAAATGTATTAAAGTATTAAAAGGTAAAAAAAGTTTGGGGATACAACACATCGTTCAGTCCTATGTCACTAAGGCAAAAAGAGCTGTCAATAAAATTAAACTTAATCAAAGTTCTGGAAACCAACTAGCAATGGGTTTCTAGCAAGAATACAGACTAGTTGTCTAAATTTGACATCACTGGAGTAAAAGATTCAGTAGCACAGTTCAACTGATTTTTGTATAGCAAACTTTTTAGCAGGTTACCCCAGAGAATATAAATACAAGACATACAAGACATGCAACAATTCACATGAGTAAAAATATCCAGTTAGTTTTCAGCCAAAAATAGTGTGGATAAAAAGACAGAAGGCAGCAGTTGAGAGGAAATAAAACTCAATGTAGCTACAAGATGAAAAGGCATCTGGGGGTTCAAGACCACTAACAGAATGGGTGTTATCAAGTGGATTCTAGATTGGTCAAGTGGTCTTCTTGCCTCCCTCCTGTCTCACCATTTGGTGGTCTTTGGTGGGTTAAGGACAAAGCAGTACAGTACTGAGAGCTTATAAAGCTTATAAATTAATATGGTTACAAGTTTGGGGATTTGCTACATGATCAATTTTTTCTTTCGCATTGTTTTTCTTTTCAGAACCATCACGATTTACTACACATTAACATTAGGGTCCTTGCTTTCTATTCCCGTTGACCAGTAAAACGTAAAACTGTGTAGCATCACATAGTTCAAGTCTGAAAATGTTGTCTTGAATCATCTTGACACTGTGTGTGTAATGGAGATTTTTTTTCTCTTCCAATACCTATTTCTTTCTTTCTTCAGCATCTCTTTCTGCTTTTCACCTTTGTTTCTTCACTTTGACATCTCTCCTCAAATTGCCTTCTCAACATCACAGCAACATCTCTCTTACCACTTCACCACTGCATGGTGGCATCTCAGAATGTGTCGTGAAATTGTGGCCAACTGACTTCTCATAATATGAAAAGGATTGAGCTGATGAAGAAACAAGGCAGTGAATCTTTTATGTTATGAATAAATCTAATCCTAGTGCATCAAAGCCAGGAATGACCTCTATTGCCTTGTAAGAATGAAAGGAGTGCAATTCACAGTGTGAGACATGTCCCTAAATTTATATTGTTGACTTCCCAATCGAAAACAGAGTTGGTTGTATGTGCAATTGAGTTGTAAGTGCTGATTATTAAAGCAGAAACAGGTTAAAATTTTGAGCGGAACTTTTAATACTTTTGAAATATAACAATGATTTTACTAAAATCACTTCACTTATAATACACTTCTTGTCTGGGACAGAAGAAAGGACTCTTTATAGTTACTACAGCAAGCAGTGACTTGCTTGCAGAGTTAATTTCATGCTTTATTTATAACATTATGGCACCTGCAGTTTTTAATTTTACAGATGTACAAAAGACAGTTTACCTTTTATGTCTGTGCCAAACTGGTTAAATATTCCCTTCAAGCGGTGAGGTTGTGCAGATGCACAGTGTTCATTAGATGCAAACATGACCAAAAACTGAGTACTTTTAAAGCATCCATTTTCCATTCATCAAATGTTTTACATCACCAATGTAAACTGAATGGTTTCTTCTCCCGAGGCAGTTAATGCTATTAATACTATTAACCTGCTATGAATATTCTCACCGATGCCACTTCTCCTCACAGCCTTGTATATTTATCTTGTTGGTTAGACTTTGTTGTTTTCACAGTGCACACATTTCAGCTGCTGCATAGTTAAAATTTTAACACAAAAGTAGTTTATTGTCCACACAGCTTCTTAGAAATGAATGAATACGCTGCAGCTGGCTCACCTAAAAAGCTGACAGCCCATGAGCTGTGTGGAAAGTCCGTATTTGAAAACCAGGTATAGTTTCATCTTGGTGCAAATTGCCTATGTGTGCAGGCTGTTTATGAACTGCATAGATGCAGAGATGAGATGGATGTCAGACCATAGTGAGGAACTGTACACCACCAACTGGGACTCTAGCTGTGTTTTTTGTGTTTCTTTTAGCTCCAGAATCCCTGTTTTTGGTATGCACACATAGCTCCAGAGAATAGTAACACATGGATTTATCTCACCACAAACCTGCAATCCTAGAAAATATTTCTGCCACAGTGTGTCCTTTAGTCCCAAACTGAAGAGACCCTCCTGCCTCCAGTCAGCCGGGTGCCAGGTGAATGTGCTGAGAAACTGACACGGCTTTGGCTATTCCCTAGCGCAGCCCCTACCCCTCCCCGCTGAACTGAGTCCCGCCACTGTGTCCTGGTGTTATGTCAGGCATCATTCAAACCTTTCTTCGGGGTCTCTCAGCCTTGCGCACCAGCCTGTCTCTTTACAGACCACTTCAACAGCACCTGTGCAGTCAATGGAAATGTCAAGTCTCTGCATTATTTAGGCAGATGTTGCATAAGAATTTTTTAGTTACACTGGATAAATTATACATGCAAATATACAGTTACAACAGTGCAAATACTGTCAAGTCACTAAGGCTGTAACAGTAATGCTGTAGATACGATCAACACAGTGACAAAAGGTATGATTAAACCCATATGTGGTTCTACATCACAAAAAAAGTCAGTTAAGTATGCCTGACAAGTTCATGTTAGACATGGCATACATTGTTAAATGTATAATTAAATGTAAGCCATGTAACTGTGATGCACAGTTATAATGTAAATAAATGTCAGAAAAAATCTGACTGAAAGTCTGTGGTATATGCAAATGAGCCATTTCACCTTGAAACTGGAGGTGACCAGGGAAATAGGTTATAGTCCTTGTCTCTGCCAATACCTGCAATAAATGTATGGAAAAAAAATTAAGGCGATAAAAGAAAAAAAAATCAATTTTGCCTATAAAGTTTTCTTCAATAATGTTCATTATGTTAAAATTCAGGAGTTAAACAGGTTTACAGGTCTAATTTGCATATTCAGCCAAATTTTTATCAGTTTGGGTAGCAGAAACTGTCAGAGTTCATGCAAGTTGAACAGTCAGTGAACATTCTTTAGGTTAGAATCAATAGTTAGAATAGTGCTTAAGCAGAACAATTTGAACTGCCTGGTGGCCCAGTGAGTGTCGTTGGTGCCTCACTGTACTTGGGCAGGTCAGGTGTGAGTTCACAGGTGGCTCAATCTGTGTGGAGTTTGCATGTTCTGCCCGTGTCTGCATGGGTTTGCTCTCATTATCCAAAGATATGTGTTTCAGGTTTACTGGTCACTCAAAATTTCCCTGTGATGGACTGGTGTCCCTTCGAGGCACTGTTTCATAGCCTAGAGCCCTCTGTTTCCAGGATAGTTGCTGGACTGCTGCAATCTACCTCAGGATAAGTGGTTAATGATGGAAGGAAATAAAATGATTTGAACAAATTTCTTTTTTTTTAATTTAGTTGAGAGGGAAAAAACTGAATTTCATGTTTCTTTTGTCACACCTGTGGCTGGACTCGGAATCCTTCAGACTACAGTGAAAATGCAACCTTAAATTTGCAGTATTCAATTCTGTCATTTGTTTCTTTGAAGGACCCCATCTCAGACACTCCGTCAGTCAGGCATCTGCGAGAGACAGCTCATTTGCGTGGGAACAGCACACGGATGGAGGACTCAATGCTGCCAGTAACCTGATCCCTCAGTCTTCTTATTGCTTTGTCCAAATTCCATCGTTGTTATGCCTGTCAAAATCATATCTCAACTCTGGCTATCTACACTTGCACTCATGATTGATGAAAATGCATGAGGCTCATGTAAGTGTTCTGGTACTTAACATTTCCACCCTGAACAGACCACACAGTTTGATGACTTTTATCTTTTATTTTTGTCACAAAAACCTGCTTTGCCCACATACACGGCTGCTTTGTTTTGTACCCTAGAGACACAGTTACTCCATCATGGCACTACACCAATTTTGCATGAAGACTGTTTTCATTGTGCTGATCTGTAGGATTTTTGGTGTGTTTCAAGATATGTTTGTGTACACCCATACCCTGGTATTTAAACATCTTTTGTTCTTGAAGCAACTATCAAGATACTGAAGCAGCTATATCATTTTTTAGGGTGAACATTGTGATCCTTCCCTAAACTGGCCAAACAATGTCAAACTGTTGATTTGACTATTATAAGCTTTTTCAAGAAGGTCCAAATTAGCTGACCCTGTATATTTTATAAGGTTCTACTCTTAGTTTAGTTTTATGTAACTGGAGTGGGTGTGTTGCCACATGGAAAGGTATTGCAAGATCAATTTTTGCAGTAGACATGATTCGAATAAAATGTCAAAATGGAAAAGGGAAACAGAGCAGAGCAAATGATGGCCATAGTTCATCGATGGGCCACTCAGATGTAGCATGTTAGAAAATGGAGAGGAAAATGGGTTCTATAGCTCTTGGCAAAGTTTATATTTATCATCACACCATTGTTTCTCCTACCATGCATAGCATGCTTCAGCCTTTCTAGTATTACACATAAATTATGAGAACTTCTGTTTGTTTTAGACTTTTTAGTTCGTGCCAGTTCTTTGTTAAACCTTCCATTTCCTCTTCACCCATGATGAAACAAGAATGTAGCACCAGAATCAATGAAAATATTGATTTACAAATGAAAACACAACAAAATGTTTCATGCAAACATGAACAGAGGTTGTATATCAGATGTTGCTGTTGCCTTACGGCTGCTGAGTAGTTTTCTGGCCATAGGTTGAGGCTGGGCAGGGAGTTAACAAGGTCTTACTGTGTTTGCACCCCAAGCACATGCATGGCAGAAGTTGATAGTAATCCACTTCCCTACCATTCCATACAATGAAAATCATGCAACCTGAGGCCATGAGTTCTTGACTGAGCTGACCTTCTCCTTAACCCCCGTGGGTGTTTGTTATTCATTGAAACTTTTTACATGAGTCAGCAACTCATTTCATTTGTACAGTAAGAAACATATCATTGTGGATTTGGTGCCCCTACACATCGCGAAGTTTGGCTGACTGGGGGCAGAGTCCAGATACCAGGTTAAATGATGCTGATTCCTGAAATTTGGAGAAATTCAGATAGATTCAGACAGAGTCTGTATCCTGGGGTATGGGTATATTTACTTTTATGTGATGTATACATTTATGCATATGTGGTAGTATAACTATAACATTGTGTATGTTGGTTAAATCTAAAGCCTCACCTATCTTTTTTCACAGGGTCTGAGTAGTCTCTTCAGTTCCTTGAAGGTTGTCCGGCTGCTGCGACTGGGCCGCGTGGCTCGCAAGCTGGACCACTACTTGGAATATGGTGCTGCCGTACTAGTGTTGCTGGTCTGCGTGTTTGGCCTCGTGGCCCACTGGCTGGCTTGCATCTGGTACAGCATTGGTGACTATGAGGTGATTGATGAGCTCACTAACACCATCAAGACTGACAGCTGGCTATATCAACTGGCCATTAGTATAGGCTCACCATACCGTTACAATGCCAGCGGCTCAGGCCAGTGGGAGGGTGGGCCTAGCAAAGACACTCTCTACATCTCCTCCCTCTACTTCACCATGACCAGCCTCACCACCATTGGCTTCGGCAACATTGCGCCCACCACTGATGGAGAGAAGATCTTTTCTGTGGCCATGATGATGGTTGGCTGTGAGTATCTAGACTTTTCTTTTTCTTTTCATTCTCGCTGACCTTTAACTGATCCACAGGCTAGCAAGAGTAATTTAAAGGCAGATGAGAAATAGTAAACATCTCCTTGGATGCATAATTTTAAGACATAGATCAAAAGTAAATAAGCTTTTTCTATAAGTTACTTGGGGGGGGGTTTCATGTGGCTTTGCTGAATACTGTGGTGAAGCCTTTCATGGTGCATGAAGTCTACATCATCTGGCTTCTTGGAAATATTAATGGCTCATAATGTGAGATTTACAACTCCAAACGTTGAACAGAGAAGTTCTGTGTCTGTATAGCTGTAACAAATCAAGGAAAAAGGGTGATTGAGGGTGTCCAGAGGCCTAAACTGACATGAAGAAGAGCAATTGAAATGTACCTTACTGGTTTTGTAGAGCACCCATTTTGTTGCTATCTGGCTTGTCTGCATTTTGTTGCAGACGTAGTCAATATCTGTGATTAAGCACTTCTATTCTGGTTCCACAGAAGTGACTCTAGAGACTGTTCTGTTGTTTCTGCTGAGATGTGTAAATTGTTTTAATATTATGCCACTGATTTTATGTTAATATGATAAGTGGCAAAATTGGAATCATGTGTATGTATGTAATCACACAGCTCTGGCTGTTCTTTCTTCTATTTTTCCCCACAGTAGAGTATCTTCTTGGACATGGGTCTGCCATTTTCTCTGTCCTTCCTAATCATTAATGAGATGATATCTGCTGCCAGATATAATTCAGGAAGAGAGGCGTAGAGGCCTGAAAGATACCCAGACATGAGGGAGGAAAGAAAACTGACCAATTAAAAATTCCTATCCTTTTGACCTTTCTATTGTTTTGTTTTATTTTTTCTTTGCTGTGAAAGTAATTTTAGTAGCTACACTATGGAATGTTCAGTTATTGCAAGGCTAGGAGCTTAGTGCCATGATGCAGGCAACAGAGTAAATGCCCTTGTGAAAATGTAATATAGACTGAGGACCTGCTGTCTCACAGTACCTGGCCTATTTGGGCATAAGTTTGCTTCTGGCTCAGTCTGTGTGAATTTTTCATGCCCTTGCGTTACCTTGGGTTTCCTCCAGGTGCTCTGTTTTCCCCCACAGTCCAAATGCAGATGTTATAGGTGGACTGATGATTGTAAATTGCGAATAGTGTGTGTATATGTGAGTGTGCGTGTATGTGTGTGGCTCTAGTTAACAATAGTGAGTGACTGAGTGATTAACAATTCTGTATTCTCACTCAAATAAAAAAAAATAGTGTCAGAACATACATTAAAACAAGAAGAAATTTAAAAATACAGTTTTTTAATCTTATTAATTACACAAATCATAGATAAAGAACAATAGCAAAATTGCTCCTCTATTTACTATATCCCAAGCATGTTGAAAAAATCAGATTCTTGTTGTCTACTTTTTCACGAGTGCTTTTTTGGATAAAGCAACGTTTAAGCTAGACAACAACCTTTTTTTAGTCATTTACTTGTGAAGCTCAATTTTCCTTTATCATTTTTCATGGACCCCTTGGCTGTTAAGCCTCCCTATGTGACCAAGAATGCTGCAGCACAGGTTGTATTTGCGTTGCCAAAGTGTCTCTGTTCAACGGTTTCTTCTAACTACCCCAAATCAAGTTCAAGACTCTGGTTACAGCTTACAAAATGGTCAAAACATCTGCAGTATGGCACCTACAAGGGCCTGATAGCTCTCTGCACCCCAACCCATCCCTTATGCTCCTCCACCTCTGGCTGCAGGGTGGTCCCTCACACAAGAAATCTAATTAAAGGTGTGTAGGTTCTAGGTTTCACTCCTGATGTTGAGGAATGAGCTCTCTCATTCAACATTCAGGAAAGGTCTCAAAACGGAACTCTCATAAACTTTCATTTTACCATCTTTCAGGAAAAAAATTATATTTCCTACCAATTCTATATGTAGTTACTTGTGTAATGTGTGTGGCAAAAATGGTTTTCTTGCACAAAAACTGAGAACTACATGCCTGCATCAGTAAATGTGGTGTGAAATGTTTTCTGAGTTGTATATCAATTTGGAAATGCAAATTTAAATATGCGTGTTAAACACATACTGTGTAAGGCACATCTTGCCACACCCATTTACACTCCTCACCATGCTGTGTGAACTCCCAAAACATTGTGTAGGTTGTTTTTTTCCTTGAAGCAATGTCTTTTTGAATGATACTGGCTGTGAACCTGGCACCATAAAGCAAAAATGTCTCTTAACTTGCAGCTGTACATCAGTTTCTTCAACTGTAGGGGAAAATTTACACAGTCTCACTCTCATGACACCTTCTCACCCACCCTTGTGTTATAATCCTGCCCCCATTTTCTTGCAGGCACATTTGTGCATGTCTGTGAAGCCAGTGAAGTTCAACCCCTTGCTCAGATCAATAGTTCCTGTGCTTTAAATATACAGTGGTCATTAGTTTGTGGCCTGAGACTTGGCCATCGATTTGGCACCAGGACACCTGCAGCAGAAGCAGCCGGGCCAAGCGGCCTAATTAGCACTTAATTCCAAGAAAAGCAGATGGACATGCTAATAAATCTTTTGGTTGTCGGTTTTCAAATTCAGCATTGATGGCTGTCATTTTTTTTCTTAGCGAGGGAAAAAAATCCACAGAATTTCATGCAGAACAAGTTGGCATGTTTGAAGTCTGAGAATGGTCCCATGGTGAAACATACTGTGTATGGGGTAGATGAATGCATTACAAAAAACCTAGCAAGAGTTCTCTTGTACTTACATTCAACTTTGGGTGCAACTCTCACTGGAGTTGGGTACCCTGTTTCAGAAACACTGAAAGTGTTCCATTCTTAATGGAAATTATAATAGGAAGGTACTCCACAAATACAGTCTCCTATTTAAACATTTTAGCAGCAGGTTAATTGCAATAGTTCACAGCATGAGGCTTTCTCCACACGTCCTGAGTTCAAAAGGTTTTCAAACATATTCTCTTACATTAACAATGAACAATTTAACCAGTGATTTGTGTCTTAGATTCTGCCTTCTTTCTTTCTATAAATCTTGGAGAATGAGAGGATGCTCCAAAGGGTCCACCTTGTGAATTCCATTTGAATAGAATGCTCATATACTAATGCACAGTATACACGAATATGAAGTTGTGGATAATGGTTTGCTGTAGCTACAGGGTCATCACAGCAATTCATTGACATTTTCTTATTAATGTGTGCTTCACAAGGGTTTCAATCTGCACAGTTCCCTTTTGTCCTCCACGTAAGAATTCAGTGTCCATAAGATGCCTGTTTGTGGGTACTCTTTTTAAAGCCACCCCCCGTCCCTTCCATGCTCAGTGTTTCTTAAAAGGTTGAAATCTAATGCCTACTCCCCTAAGCACCCTTTGTAAACTGCCATCTGTCCCATTGTCTTAACGGACCATTTTTGGTTTTAAAGACTGGAAAATATGTACAAATGTTTTTCATTCATAGATAGTCAAAGCTGAGGTTTCCTTAAGGGAAGAAATGGGTCTGGGGTCTAAACCATTAGTTGTAGAACAGCCACCCTGTGCTTAATGACATTAATTCATTCCAGCAAATCGCCCCATTAGGCAAATTATCATTGTGAGTTGAAGGAATTATTATTATTTCTTATGAACAAAATAATTGGTTCCCAGACAAAAAAGTCCCGTAAAACTTAAGAAACCAAAATAAAAGGTTTTTTTAGGTATTAGAGTGAGGTGCTATCTTTTGTTACAAACAAATGATTGATGCTTGAGTTTTTGCTTCAGCAGCTGCTTTTGCCTCTGAACCTCTTGACCCTCCAGTGGCTCTTGGCCAGATCAAGAGATTCCAAGAGAATAACTGTCCAAACCTGTTTAGGGTTACAACTGTACTCACTGTTTATTTTCACCAGTGGGTCTCAAGCTTATCACTGTGAGAGGCACAATCAGCTTTTAGTAGCCATGACCATGACTGTGGTGTTGAATGTGCCTCATTGATTAAATGTCCTTAGCTTCACTTGAAGTAAGGAAAAAATTCTGTAGGTGGGAGTTGAACTGATCTCACAATGAGCTGTCCAGCTTTCATTCCTAGAAAACCCTCACATGACCTATGCCAAATCCAGCACACCACCAAGTGGTGATCATTTGGCAGTTCTGCCCCTCTTTTCACCTGAGTTTCTATAAAGAAGTTGCAACTCCTGCATTTGGACTCACGAGGTCAAAGTTCACATCCTACACTTTAAGCAACAGAAAGTTGCTTAAATAGGTAAGTAGATGTTGTACATCTTGGATGTTACTTTGGGAACTAGCTTTGGCTAAATTATTAAATATAAGTTGGCTAAAGGAATGGTATGGTGGTTCAGTCAATAGCACTGCTGTCTCACAGTGCCTTCGAATCCGACTCAGTCTGTGTGGAGTTGTGTATATGTTCTCACTGTGTCTGGTCTTAATGAGATAAGTGGCAAAATTGAAATCATGTTTATGTATGTTATCATATATCCCTGGCTGTTCTTTGTTCTATTTTTCCCCACATGTGTGTGGTCTTCCTGCAGTGAACTGGCATCCCATACAGGGGAGTTTGGCTTTGTGTCTATTGCTTCCAGGATAGGCTCTGGACTACCAAGCCTACTCAGGCTGAAATGGTTAGGATTCTGGATAAAAGGACCACAACCTTAGCTGACTTTCAAGTCAGACTTATATAGGCTTTCTTGTATTTAAACCTGGGAAGTCGTTGAACTGCATAGCCACAGTCTTGTGAGAATCCTCACTTTGGCCTGGGACCTTTCACAAGGAGGAGCTCTAAAGTGGGAGAGAGACCACCTGTGTATCTTGAGCTGATACACTTCCTGCACCAGCCCAGACTCCTTCTCAGTCAAAGAGGTGGCATTCCAAACCACATCCAGTCACCTTTGCCAGAGTCCAGTGCTTCAAGATCCATGCTTGTCACGTCTGCCACTTTTCCTGGCAACATACCTGACTCTGACCATTCACCTTGCAGGTGATGGACCCACAGTTGCTTTATGTTTCCTGACTGGGTTATGTGTGCCGCAGTCCAAATTTGCTTCTGCATTGTCATTAGACAGCACACTTAGCACATTACATTAGATATGTTTCTTTACAAAGTGCAGCAGTGCTGCTAATTGTGTTTCTCTAATGAGTGGCCCAAGGGACTTGCTACTCTGGGCCTTCAAAAAAATCTGTGGGTTGCTTTGCAGTGCAATTGGTGGCAATTTGTTACTGCTGTCGCCCGGAGACTGCAGTGTAGTGAATCTGACAAAACAAAGCACTTCTCCAAAAGGAACGGTGTAAAAATGTTAGATTTTTAAAAAGTTGCATAGCAAACACTTTTTTTCCCACAAAGTTACTTTGGTTAGCTTTTATCGGTATCCATTTATAACAATCAGCAAAGAAAGTCCTGGCAGTAGCAGTTTCAGCAGGAAATCACCCAACATGTGTTCCCAGCTCTCCTGTGGTGGTTCCTAGAGATGTAGGGTCCTTGTCAATTGCTTTGCTTTCATTATTGTGACCAGTTCCTCACATTCAAGTATTTCTCAGATTGTCCAGGTGTACTCAAACTTACTCAAACTAGTACTGCACCTTGGGTTATCTCTCTTGGCATTAGAAACTGAAACACATGTAAAGAAGCAGGAGCAGATCTACTGCCCTAATCCACACACTACCTGTTGTTGTTAGCAGTTGAAAATAATGATCTGTTCTCACTTTTTTATCTATACACTCCACTACATTCTGTGCAAGCCATCATAATTTTTTCTTACCTTGGCTGAATTTATATATATACAGCATTGTGCAAAAGTGTTAGGCATGCAACTTCAATGTCTGTTGAGAAGTACAGGTAGATTCTTATCTACCATCAGGGAGGTTTCTGATTGGTCCCAAATTCATTCTGCAGCCAGAGAATGACCTCAAACACCCAATCTCAGTCATACAGAACTATCTTCAGGAAAAAGAAGGAATCTTGCAGCAGATGGTATGGTCCCCACACAGCCCTGATCTCAACATGATCAAGTCGGTCTGGGAGGACATGCAGAGACAGTCAAAGTGTGCAGAAGAACTGTGGCCAGTTCCTCAAAATGTTTGGAAGAACCTACCAACTACTACCTTAAACTGCATGCAAGTTTGCATAAGAGAATTGATGCTATTTTAAAGGTAAAGGGTGGTTACACCAAATATTGATTTGATTGAGGTTTTTTTGTCTACTGAACTTTTTAGGTTTGTTGATTAATAAGTATTCGTGACATTATTTTTGGAACCATCCTCACTTTATAGCATTTTTCCCACAGGTGCCTAAGACTTTTGCACAGTACTGTATATATTAGGGTTTATTTTGCCCAAACACCTCCTTTGTTAACCCCTTAACAACATGCCTAATCTGTTTCAGACGTTCCTCTAGCAGCCCGTCTTTAGGGGATATTCCTTGGATGTACTGATAAATGTTCTGTATCTCATTCAGGACATTATCTCAGGGTGTTAGATTTTGGATTGAAGGATCCATAAAGTACAAGGATTTTTTTGGATCTTTATGTCTGCAGCTTCCATTTCCTTTTGGTCAATTTACTGTGGCAGCTAATGACTGGAAGGATATATGCATTGACAGCTTCAACACAGGTCTGTAAAAGTGTAAACTGTAGCATGTGTACGTGTACGTGACTGTGTGTGGCCAAAATATGTGGATGTGGTGTCCCATCCAACTTTTACTTTCCTAGCCTAGTGTCCAGAGATTTCAGGATAGGCTCCAGACCACTGCAACCCTGACCCAGATTAATTCATCCATTCATTCTCAGTAACTGCAGTGTCCTGGTCAGGGTTGCAACATCTATCCCAGAACCCCATGACAAGGAGGCGCTTCACCCTGGATGGGATGCCAGTCCACTGCAGGGTAGCCACACAGTCACTCACACATATATACAGAGGGCATTTGGATTCACCAAGTCACCTGAGGCACATTGTCTTTGGACTAAGGGAGGAAAACAGAGCATTCAACCTGCTACAACTGCTTATGAAAATATATACCCTTTTTATGGGTTTATTACCCAGTACAACAGCATCTTTGACTTGTCATTATTTTTACTTACACCACAGGTGGAAAAACAGTTTATATAAGAACAACAGTTGACTTTTCTCTATTATTTTACCCAGTGGCAGGTTTTTACAGCAGTGCAATGCAGCTGCTGTGCAGCTTTCAGGTTATGTTGCACAGTATAGCAGCATATCACAATATAGCAGTTTTATTTTAGACAAATACTTAAACGTTGATAGTGTTCAAAAAAATTATAAAAATTCAGTTTACGTGATCGGCTATGAGGTGTTATTTGTTGCTTTGTGTGCTGTAGACTGGCATATGGAGTCTGCCATCCTTTGTTTCTATGACTCCTGCAGTGTCTTTCGAATTGATTTACTGTATGAAACCACAATCATTTCACAACCATAAGTATTAACGCTGATCTCAAAGCTGCTGAAAAGTTTTCACTCCTGTTGGGATACAGATGCCTATAACATGATACTATTTAACATAACATATTATGTTACATAATTAAGATTATAATAATTACAAACATTATTAGTACTGTTAGCTCTCTAGGTTACCTGTTCTATGTGCTTATTGTTCTTTATTTTAAGAAAGTCAGTTTTCTTTCTGCTTATCCTAGAAATAATTACAAACAAATATATATATATTATGGTATAATTTATTAACCTGCTTTAAATGAAGCTTCAATTAAATGCTTCAATTGGCTGCTAGATGAAACACAAGCTATTGGTGTGAAAGTGGTGGGCAGTAACTGAATTGTGTAGCTGGGAGATGGGTGAACCCAGTCTTCAGTGCTGAGTCAAAGTTGATTTGTTTAACCAGTACCACATTGAAGATCAGTTATCATTATAACACAACTGGTTAACTGAAGCTGAACAGCTGTGATTAACAGATCTGTACTGCCGTGGAACAGATTTTCCACTACCTGCATCTCTGATGATTAGGTCAGACCTCAAAAATGTTGTAGAATTTTCTGATTTTTAATGTTCAAAACCATAAAAGTGTTTTATAAACATGTCAATAAAAGTGATTTTGCCTGTTTAATTAAATTTGCATTGGGCATTTTGTGCATATCCAGATGTAAATTCCAATGCTTGGTTTTGTCTTAAAATCATCAGAGGCTTCTGAGCACCTAATGTGAATGACAGTGGTTTAATACCACGCGTGTCATTCAATGAGACATATAACATGCTGCTTCCCCGCTTATTTCAACATTCAATACTTATTCACCTACTGTCAGCAAAACGTATTGATCTTGAGGAAAATAAAACTAATCATAGTGTCAAACTGAACTGCAGTGTTAAACCAGCGTTTTCACATTTGTTCAAGGTAGAAAATCCCCTGAGAAAGAGAGCAACATTCCATGTTTGAGGCAAAACACTGTCACCCTGGACTGGTGGAACTGGTGGAAAACTGTATCAGTGGCAGCCTGTAGTCTGGTCCAGCAGTGATCAATAGTCAGTGGGCATGATGGATTGTGATAAGTGACTCGGTTTCTGGTTCACTGGTGTCTGCTGGTCTGAAGGTTGGCACAGCTGTGATCAGCAGCAGTGCAGTTCTCTAAAGTTCTCTAAAATTCTCAGCTTTTTCACAGATTAACACAGTTTGTACACTAATGTTCTGATGGTTATTGCCGATGCATACAAAAAGTAACAGGTTGATGGAGAAAAAAACAATCTTGCATTATCAACCTTGTGTACTATGCATTTCATTTACTGTAAAATACCATTTTAAAAGTAATCAAAGGTATGTTAAGCATTATGGTGCACTGTAGAAAAAACTTTTTTAAATATTCAAATCTTAAGCATACTTTTTTATATTCTGTCATGCTCAATGGGTTGGTTCTATATCAGCTGAAGTCTTTTTTTACAGCTCATCAGAACAAAATATAATGTGAATGTCACATTCCTATGCTTTTTTTTTTCTCAAAATCGATTTATTGACACCAAGTACACTACATTGCCAAAACGATGTGGACACACAAACAACACACCTATATGTGGTTGTTGAACATTTAATTTCGAAACTGTGGGCGTTACTGTGGAGTTGGTCCCCCTTTGCGAGAACAACAATCTCCACTTTTCTGAGAAGGTTTTCCACTAGATTTTGGAACATGGCTGGGGGGGTTTACTCCCATTCATACATAAGAGCATCAGTGAGGTCAGGCACTAATTGTTGGACCATGAGGCCTGGCTCATAGTCAGCATTCCAGTTCATCTGAAAGGTGTTCAGGTCTGGGCTCTGTGTAAACCAGTCAAGTTCTTCCACATCAGACTCAGTAAACCATTTCTTTATGGGCCTCACTTTGTGCAGAAGGGCATTCTCATGCTGAAACAGAAAAGGGCCGTCCCCAAAGCGTTGTCACAAAGCTGGAAGCACGCAATTCTCTAGAATGTCATTGTATGCCGTAGCATTAAGATTTCCCTTCACTGGAATTAAGGGGCCCAAACCATGAAAAACAGCCCTATACCACTATTCTTCCAAACTTTATAGTTGGCACTATGCATACGGACAGGTGGTGTTCTCCTGGCACCTGCCAAACTCAGAGTCGTCCGTCAGACTGGAATCAACTGGAACTCCGAGTGGAATCAACCGGTACCGAGTGCTGCAACAAAGAACAGATGATTTTTGCGCACAACACGCTTCGGCACTCGGCAGTCCTGTTCTGTGAACTTGTTCGACTTGTCACTTCATGGTTGAGCTGTTGTTGGTCGTAGAAATTTCCACTTCACGATAACAGAGCTAACTGTTGATTGGGGCAGGTCTAGCAGGGCAGAAATTTGACTGACTGACTTGGAAAGGTGGCATCCTATGATGGTACAACATTGAAAGGCACTGAGCTCTTTAGTACGACACATTCTACTGCAAATGTTTGTCTAGGGAGACTGTATGGCTGCAAGTTTCATTTTATGTACCTGTTAGTAATTTGTGTGGCTGAAATAACAAAAAACATTAAGTAGAAGAGGTGTTCACATACATTTGGCCATGTAGTGTTACTTTCCATCCATCCGTGTCATTTAGCCTGTCCCAGAAATGTTAGATAATAGGCTATGAAGCAACACCCTGGATGGGGCTCCCAGTCCATCACCAGGGTGGACAAAGTAACTAGTTAGATATAAATCAGGCATAAGTGACCTGTCATTTGTGAGTAGTTTATAAAACTTTGAATAAATATAGAGTACTGTGCAAAAGTCTTAGGCATGCAAGTTAAATGTCTGTTGAGAAGTACAGGTAGATTCTTATCTACCATCAGGGAGGTTTCTGATTGGTCCCAAATTCATTCTGCAGCCTGAGAATGACTTCAAACACTCGATCTCAGTCATACACAACTATCTTCAGGAAAAAGAAGAAATCCTGCAACAGATGGTATGGTCCCCACACAGCCCTGATCTCAACATGACCAAGTCAGTCTGGGAGGACATGCAGAGACAGTCAAAGTCTGCAGAAGAACTGTGGCCAGTTCCTCAAAATGTTTGGAAGAACCTACCAACCTCTACCTTAAACTGCATGCAAGAGAATTGATGGTGTTTTAAAGGCAAAGGGTGGTTACACCAAATATTGATTTGATTGAGGTTTTTTTTTGTCTACTGCACTTTTTAGAAGGTTTATTGATTAATAAGTATTCGTGACATTATTTTTGGAACCATCCTCACTTTATAGCATTTTTCCCACAGGTGCATAAGACTTTTGCACAGTACTATACCCTGTTGTTAAAAGTAATGCTGTTTGATGCTCTGTGATAAAGAGGGTTCAACAGGAGAGAGACTGGGAAAGGGTGCTGTAAAGGTTCCATGCATGTGAAAATGGTTAGTTGTGGTTAATTTATATTCACCTGTGACTGTGCATGTAGTATGTGCGTGATGTCGGGATGACACATTTAACTCAATACTGAGTTTGGATGCTGAAATCTCAACTGATCACGTCTGTTAAAGTTAAAGATGGTAGCACTATCAAACACTAAGCAAATGGATGTAACTTACACCATGTGCAGACACATTGTGGTCAAACGCCTTTATCACTGAGGTGTGCGCACACGGTACAAATGAGTCTATTTGTTTACAGTGTTTGAGAGTGCTACTCATTTTTAACTTGAACATATTCGTTCATTCACGTGTATTTGTAAGAGACAGTGTGCAAGTTTTTGGAACTTCTTCTGCATGTATGTGCTCAGACCAGTACAGGCGCTGAAGAACAATCCATGCAGTCATACAGCAGTGTAACTCTAAAGCAGTAGCAGAGTAAATGTCGCAAAGGAAATGATGATGTGCTAAGATAACAATTAAAAGAAAATACAGAGCAGAGTAATGCAGGATGCAGGAGTAAATAACTTGGGCTGTAAGTTATGCACATATTTATCAAATCCCAGTGTGGCAGGCTGTAGCCCAGCTACTTCTCCTCTCACAAACACCTAGTCACAGCTCACTGCTCACTAAAAGGGGCAATGACCACCAAGTGAGGCTAATAAACTAACAAAAGACCTCATGAAGGTGTTTACTTTGGGGGGGTGCAGCATTATTTGATTTTTGGGCTGGTGTTCAGATTGTGTCGGAAAAGCAGAATAAATCTGAGATTCTATTCAGATTTGGGCTTTTATTTGTTGGTTTATTTGTTTATCTCTTGTTAGGTTAAAACCATCTTCCTTTTAGTTTTGATTCATTTGGGCTGAGATTTTCCTGTATGTGCTTTAAAAAGATGAATGCTATTAATAAAACTTCCTGGAGGTCTAGCCATTGTTTCCTAGTGCCTAGTTGACTTAAACCCAACATTCCCTTTCATGTCACAGCCTAATGTATATACTTGGTAACATGGCCCAAGGTCACCAACTCTGCTGAGGGTTGTGGGTACACTTTAGAGTGATTTTTTTGTGCTTTGTGGGGTGAGCGCTTGCGTTGTATCACCTTTGCTTTTAAATCTCGGGCTTTCTTTTTATCACTAACTAAATTAGTGTTGTTTCAAGGTACTATTTTAGGTACGGTTTCTATGGCAACATTGTGAAAGGAGCTTGCTGAAGTCTATGTGCGAGCAGTTCCAAGAAATGAGACAACGAAAAAAACTGATACGCATAGAGCAATGCAGTCAGTTATACAATTACACAAATAATAAGTTGCAAACTATATAATCACTTGCTTATTTTATGCCTTTTTTTCTCAGAACTTGAAATGAATACTATGTTCAGAAGGAAAACGCACCAGCAAGTAGTGCAAAATAAATATCCTGATATAATTTCAACAGGGGTAGACAAGCACAAAATTATATGCCCTTGTAGTCGCTGAAGATCTCATTTGCTGTGAGGTGAGTTTAAAGCAAAGATCCAGTCCAGGAAATCAAACAGCTCTCAGGAAAGCCTAGGAATAAGACAGTGAGGTATAAAGACTTTATATTTCAGAGCAAAATCAAGTTAGTGATGTTCATACGCTACCTGTCCCTCCAAACTGAATATCTGTTCACAATGGAAGTTAGGTAGAGAAACCACAGATAGTTAACCAGCAAGTCTAAAAGAACAAGAGGTAAAAGACTGACAGCAAAAATGTATAAACAACATATCAATAGGACCTTCACCATGTGTCTGTACAACAGAGCAGCAAAAAAGAAGGCATAACTGAAAAAATCTCATTTTCCACCAACTTAGAAAAATGTAATTCAGGCTACATGTGGAAATAAGGACTGAAATTGGGTGTGACCAACCTGAGACCTGTGTAAAATATATGTAAGCCTGTTGTGTCAGGCTCCAGCCACTTCTAACCAACTGGATTGACAGCTGTACTTAGAAATGGCTTGTTACGGTGTCCTGAAGTGCTGACTAATGCTGACCAGCCGTCATTGAAACCTCCAACCGTGAGAGCTGGGGAGAACGGAAGGTTTTTTTGATGCATGTTGTGTTGGTGTAAAAGTGGTGTATGGGCTTGTTTGTGCTTGTGTTCTTGTGTTCCATTTGTTCAATTATTCGCTTTGGTTTTTTGTGAATGTCGGAAAGGGTAACTATATCCCAGAAATTCTTCCAACACTATTCTACACCTGACATACTGCAGTGCACCACACCTGTCTGAAGTGCAGTGTTTGCATTTATTAGTTTGCATTTAAATGGGTTTTTCTCCAAAGTGACATACAACTCAGGTTATGGCATTTTTAACAAACCCATCAGTGTTTCCATTTCACTTTTTTTTGCTGTTTAGTGTTCTGGTGGGACTCTGATTCACATTTAAGAGGAAATGCATGTTAAGAATGAAGGAGTGTGGATGCAAAAAAGTGCCAGCAAACCCTCTGCTAAAATCTGAAAAATGGAATGGAAATCCACATTTCAGCCTAACAGTAACCTAAAGCCAAAGCCACAATAGAGTGTCATAACTGAAAATAATATTCTTGGGTGTTCTGATTTGTTACCTTATATGCAACTTATTTGTGAATGTCAAACAGATTTCTCAATTTTCTCTCTATCTTTCTTTTTTGCTGCAGCTCTTCTGTACGCCACCATCTTTGGAAACGTGACCACTATTTTCCAGCAGATGTATACCAACACTAACCGCTACCATGAGATGCTGAACAATGTCCGTGACTTTCTCAAGCTCTACCAGGTGCCTAAGGGACTGAGTGAGAGAGTCATGGACTACATTGTCTCCACCTGGGCCATGTCCAAGGGCATTGATACTGAAAAGGTAGTTGTAGCTTAAGAATCCTATTATATTGTAGCTTACTCAAATGCCCAGTAAGTTAAATTATTTTGTCCAGTAAATAACTTTAAAATGTCTGATTTTATAACTGAGTTCCTAACAGTTCACATAAAGTCTTCAATGATGCAGTATCTATTATGGACTTTTGGTGTGGATTGTGACAGTGGCTGCAAAGTGACTTGAACTGATTTAGTATGAAGAGTAGTAATCTATCAGTGTGAAATGTGAGCCACTATTTTTCACTGAAGAACATGTTCTTAGCTGAGTGGTAGGGGGCAGGGGGCTTAATTTTTTTTGGACACTTTTCAAGACTTTACAGCAGAACTACAGTTTTGCATTTAGCAGTGCTTGAAGAAAGGGAAAATGTGCTAGTAACCCCTTTACTCGTGTGTTTTCATATGTTTCAGTTAGTATCAGCAACTTATTAGTAATATTTGAATATCTAGGACATTCTGCTGATGAATACAACATATACATATTTCTTAAACAAAGTGGACTATTTTCAAACAAACAATGGGAAAGCAGTGCGCAAGAAAACTTGTAGTGTAACAGCAAAAATTAGGCAATAAATTGCCATGTACTGCAGCAGTGTTTTGCTACAAGAGAGTCTGCTCGTTCAGAAGCACAAAAGAATTCTGGGAAATTCTGAGGTCTGAGTACGCAAAATAGTACTGCGTACCGGTGCGTACACGCCCACTTCAAGCAGTAAAATTTAGGAAAAATTAAATGACCTGAATAACTTAAGACAATCTAAAAAAAATATGAAATGTGGTTTTGGAACTGTGGTATGTTGTTACACCTTACATCTGAAGTTGATAAATAACATTAATAAAATAATCTTAAAAGCTCTTCTTCTTCAAGAAAGGAAGAAAAGACATTTACTTTTCTTGGTTCATGTTGTGATGGCTTAGTCTAACCTCAAATACTCTATTAGTGCTTTCTGGTAAAGTTCTGGTAAAATCATGATTTTCCAATTGTTCCATTAGTCGGGCTGAAACAACCAACTTACTCCACTCACTCTCTCCTGCTAGTTGATAGTATGTCCTCCTCCTTCCTTACTACCCTGGTTGGTTGCTCCTTCTCTATTTTACTTCTGCTGGTTAATATTCTTCATGTTTAACCTACTGCTAATTTTTGAAAGCACCTTTTCAGTCCAGTAAAGTACTGCTGATAGACTTTATCTCCTCAGCCTATCCTGCAGTCTGTGGTTTGGAGTCTTTCCTAGGGCTACAAGTTGATGATTTCACAGCCACCCTTGCTACTGAAGAAAAAATAAGCACTTGTAAGTCTGTGTTCATGGTCCTCTCCCAAAAAAGTATGATGGTCTCTACGGGTGGGGGGGGGACAGCTGCCACTACCAGAGGAGTCCAAGTACCTCAAAGTCTTGTTCACGTGTGACAGAAAGGGGGAATGAGAGAAAATCAAATTGGTGTAGCTTTAGTAGTCCTACAGGCAATGTATCAATCTGTGGAGTTTTCAGATGAAGCTCTCAGTTTACAGCTTGATGGTCATATACTTTGGGCCAGATGAAGAAAACTGGAAAATAAGATATACTTTCTACAAAGAATTACTGGGCTCACTCTCTTTGACAGCATGAAAATCTTGGTGATCCAGATTGAGAGGAGGTGGTTTTGGCATATTTTAAGGATGCCCCCTGGCCAACTCCCTTTGGAGTTATTAACGGAGTTATTCCATAGTCTGCTAGCCTAATTCCTAGTGACTCCAGGGTAGACTCGGGACCACCGCAACGCTGACCAGAACACGCTATAAAGGATAATGTTTGGACAACCTGTAAATAAATGTAACTGTTATTGATTTTGTTTTAATGTAAAAGGGTTTATGGAGTTACAAAGAAAGATAGGAGCATACTTCTGAACCCAGTTGCATTTGTAAGTTATGGAGCCAGGATGAAGCAGTTGGTTTGTGATTAAGTACTGTAAAGTAACATTATTTAATAATTTATCACGCCATTTTTGGTTTATCTTTTATTGTGTTCCCAGATTATTTTTTAACCTTGCAGCAAAACACACATAGATAGACTAGAAACACATGAGGGGTGTATGGCATACCATGTATGCCTGGTTCATGGGGGGTCAGGCATGAGGCAGTACTGATTGGATTTCTGAAGGCTTTTATTAACAAACAGCATAACACATACCCAAAACAAAACAGGAGCATCTGCATCCACACCAAACAAAGCCCTGCAGGTGTGAATGCTCCACTTCTCCAGTTATCCTTATATATATATATATCCAGTATAGCATTATTGCATCCAACCCCCATTAGCCCAGTGGGCCTAACTGCACTCCTGTGTGCCACAATGTAACTCCAGTATTTACCACTTTAATCTGCTGTTCTTCACCAGTGATGAATATGATAGAAGCTGCACCGGTTCATGGGACAAATTGGCCACTAGTTGGCATTAACCTGAGAGCTTTAAGAGTCTGTTTTTTAATTTCACTAATCTGAAATTAATTAAATAATAATTTGAAAATGGTAGCTGTTTTTATTCACTACTACTATACTATATAGGTTCACAGTACTTCATGGGACATCTGTCTTAAGCTCTTTTTAATTGTAGATGGATAATTTAAAAAAAAAATATATATATATATATATATATATATATATATATATATATATATATATATATATATATATATATTATTTTATTTTTTTTTTAATGTCCAGAAGCAGACACTGAACATGCTTACATGATAAATTTGTTATCTGACATCTGTGTCAGAAAACACCTGGTGACATTTTGCACAGCAGTAATAAAACTCTTAAATCTTTATTGTGTCTCATCATTGCGTCTCCAAAGGACCAAGATTTGTCTGAAAAACATCAGATTCATCATAAATTAGACACATTGTTTCCAGTTCCCTTTGAAACCTGTATAGGAAGCAAAAACAAATGGATTTTCTCATCATATTATCATCTCCAGTATTTGAGTTTGTACAACTCTTACAACTGAGTACCACTGAGGTTTGTTGTTTTTTGCTTAAATTGTAAATGATTTCTTATTTTCGCTGTACCTTCTCTGGTCTCCAAGGCCAGAACAGGTTGTAAAGACCTGCCTTGGTAACTTGAAAAATGAAGTTAAAAAAAAATCAGATAGCACTGCTGGGAGAAAATGTGAGGGCCCAGCCTTACAGGATTTCTGTAATGTTGTACTTTTGATGTTAATTTCTACTGGTTGGAGTTCAGTGCAATGGCTCAAGTGCTTGTTTATGTACAATTTCTTTGGTTTAGACAGCAGGAAGGGCAACTGATTAAATATTCAGAAAATTGCAAAATATAAATTGTAGATTTTTATTCACTGTTGCAACAGCGCAAACGGTGAATATGCTAAAGATGACTTCTCTCAAGTCAAGCAACAAGCCGATAAGTCTCAAATCCCGTTTTACATATGCTATCCCCCCAGTCTCACGTCTCACTTCAGCCCTACAGATGAAGGGAAGCTTTGTGTTGCGGCGTAACTGTAGTTAATTTTCACTAAAAATTCTAAAACAAGGAATGATTGAGATAATACTGTCTGTCCCCAGGTGCTGTCTATCTGCCCCAAGGACATGCGGGCAGATATCTGTGTGCACCTGAACCGCCAGGTATTCAATGAGCACCCGGCCTTCCGCCTGGCCAGCGATGGCTGCCTCCGCTCCTTGGCTGTGGAGTTCCAGACCATTCATTGTGCCCCGGGTGACCTCATCTTCCATGCTGGTGAAAGTGTGGACACGCTGTGCTTTGTGGTGTCAGGGTCACTGGAGGTTATCCAGGATGACGAGGTCATTGCCATTCTGGGTGAGCAGTTTTGGTAACTGCATGAAAGGTTAAATTTGGGTGACATCTAAACGTAGAATATAATTGTTCCATAATTTTAGCTTGGAATTGTTTACCTGTTGCACACATTTTTAGTCAGTCATTTTAGCTTTTCTGCTGTCATGTAAAGGAAAGTATTGCTATTCTGCCCTTTTTCTCTCTCTTTCTGATTCAAATTGTATACAGCTGATTATCATCTCTGAATTTAAATGGAGAAATAGGGGTCGAAACATCTCTTGTCAACAGTATCCGTGTATCCATTTGCCGATCCTGCTCCCTCATGGCATATGACTGACAGATGACTTTTATCGACAGCACATTGCAATAGGGTCTCAACTAGTTTTGTTCACCTGCTTGGCAAGAAGAGTGGAAGTGGCCTAATGCGTTAGACATGCTATTCATGCTATATTCGAATTACTCTTTATTTTATGCTAAAATAAAGTGTTTGAGTAAAATTTGGTTCTATTCATTAAGAACTAAAGAGAATAAACCATTATTCATGCATTCCATTAATGAATCCAGTAAAACACTAGGTGGACTAGATTATGAGTGGGATGATGGCACAGTGGTTACCTCACCATGCCTGAATGGTGTGAAAGATGGTGGTTTTGAGCCCATCTGTGTGGAGTTTGCATGTTCTCCCTGTGTTTGTGTGGGTTTCCTCTGGTTTCCTTCCACCATCCAAACATATATTTTTCAGTTAAGTTAGTCAAGCAAAATTGCCCACCCAGGTCCTCCATGGTTGGAGGTTGGGAATGGCCATTGACCCCACCTTGGAAAATCAGGTTCTTCAGGGAGTGTCATGCCATGGAATTAGGGGGTTGGATTAGATTACAGTTGTTCTGCATAATTCATACTTGTTAACAGCAGACTGTTTTGAAGGAATACGCACTGGCTTCTGTGTAAAAGTTTCATAACTGCAATGTTCATATCGGTTTTGATGGGTACAGTTTTCTCAAATTACAACTCATGCACAATAATTGGAATTGTCTACATTTTTTATATAAATGCTTCACTGCAATCGGTTACCTCTACTGGGCATGTTTGTTTATGGAACCGTGCAGAAGTGAAAATGGCTGCAGCAATGTCACACAGAAGCTTGATGCGTAACTTAAAAATGGTTGATAAATTTCTTACACTCTTAACTGGCTGTTTGGCAATTCTTTAGGTCACAAGCAAAATAATGCATTGGGCATTCTTTTGCATTACAAAGAAACAACGGTTTTGTATTTTTGATTTAACTAAATGACAGGGCTATATTTTATAGGCCCATTTTAAGCTTTAAGCTTTCTTTTCAAGATGTTCGCAGCTGAAGAGTTGCTAAAATCAAATGAGCCACAGTTTAGAGCCTTTTCTGAAAGCGACTTCTCAGGAAACCCAGATGGTATATCTTTGATAATTTGGTTCCTGATTTAAGGACATGGGGTTTGCCAAAGAGAAGTGAAAAATACCTAACATCCTGTCTTTAAGCTATGGCATCTTCTAGTCTTGTTCACCAATATAGAACATGCTTGAATGTAACAGAGTGAGGAAGCTGATCACAGCCAAGTGGAACACTGTACACTGGCTCCTCAGCTTGAGAACAACACTGTTTGACAATCCAAAGTCACTTTTACTGCTAAGTCACAGTTTAAAAACGTCCTTTTATTTATTTAGCAATTAAGCTCTTTAAAATTCTGACACAGCAATAATAACGATCAAAAATACAATATTTTTGTTGACATGTTCATCTGTATTTTTTTTGGCATTTATCCGAATTTTCAACATGATAATGTTCCTTTGATTTTATTACTAACAAGACAGGAGTGGATAAAGAGGTAAATGACAATATAAGCAAAGGGCTATAAATTAAAAAAGTTAAGATCACCATGGGTGAAACTTTCATTAAGAGGAAGAGAACAGTAGGTTATGCTTGTGTAAACTACCTGAAAAGCCTTTGAAGTCACTAGATTAATTGTAAAAGCCCCTTTAAAATCTTCCTCCATTTCTAAGATCTTGAGTCCTGACCTAAGGGAGTACAGCCATCCTTGAGACATGCCCATTCTGATTGAGAATTAGACCTAACAAAAAGTTTCATTTAGTACCCCTACTTCATTTTATGAGGTATTTGTTCATATTTAACAGGACTCAACTTGGCTTCTGCTGGCTTTCCTACAGCTGAGTGCCACCAAACCAGAGCCGCCAAGTGGTCTTGTAGTTATTGCTTGGCTCATGCTGCTTTAAAAGCTTATAAGTCTGTTTCTTTAATTCTCTAATTTACCATAATTTACGATGGTAGGTGTGAATATTCTGCCACTAAAGAATGTTTCACTTCTGTCCTTCCCCTGCCTGTTTTCCTTTTGCCATCATCATCCTCTTTCTGACAAGGTGTGTACGATTTACAGAGGGAGTGACTGAGATAGTGGTAGTCAGCTCTCCAGCTTAATGGGAACTTTTGAAATCTATACAATTTTTATGGTCCTGTAGGAGCATATGAATGTTTACTGAGTAATTATCATATATGCTGACAAGAGATAGCTTTATAGCAGCTATGTAGAGTGTCATCAAGAGGTCAGATATTCAGATAAAAAACAAAAAAAACTTTTTTTAAATTATTAGGTCAGCCTAAATCTAATATTTAATTCAATATATTTATAATAGTTTTATTTTCAAACTATTTTGGGAACTAGCAGGCAAAAATGCATACATTTATTCTTCTTAAACAAGTTATTGGAAATAAAAACGCTTGGTATTTTTGTCTTGGTGAAAAAGAAAATAAATTGTCCATTTGTCCATTGTTGTTTAAGGTTATGGGTTCTGTGTAACTCTGATGATAAAAATAACCTCCGGTACTCTTTTTTTCATTGGCTGATGCTTCACAGTCACCAAGTCACACCACAGGGTTGTCTTAGCCGCTTTAGCTGATCAGCGTTTGCTGTTTAAGTATTTATAGCAACAAATGTTTGCTTTGGTAGAAGAGAGGGACCAGGCATAATGAAACAAAGCACGTTATTGCTGTGATAATGACATCATTGAAAAAACTTGTCTGTTATGTGAAATGTTTACCTTCTCACTGTTTCTCCATAGGCAAAGGAGATGTGTTTGGAGATGTGTTCTGGAAGGAGACCACCCTAGCACATGCATGTGCCAATGTGCGAGCACTCACCTACTGTGACCTGCACACCATCCACAGGGAGGCGCTGCTCAAGGTGCTGGAGTTCTACACGGCCTTCGCCAACTCCTTCTCCCGCAACCTCATTCTCACCTGCAACCTGCGTAAACGAGTAGGTCCTCTAACCCTCCACACTACAGTACTATCTCTTAGACAGAAATTGCTAGTCTGAGCTACATCATGCAAGAGCTCATTTCTTGTGCCACCATCTTACCCCCATCTGAGAAATGCCTACATTTGGATGTGTAATTGACTACATTTTTTTAATGTTGACCATCCAAAGATGGATGTCTCTTGAAGTGTGTTTCTAACAAGCAAAATGGCTAAATAATTCTTTGTTGGAGGATTAGTTTTAGCTGTTGTCTGTAGAAACATTTTGCATTATGGCTTCTTCAGCCTTTAATAGTAAGAATAAAGTGCCATTGAATCATAATATTCAAGTTCTAATAGAGGCATTCAGGACCAGACTTATGAATGGGCTAAGCGAGGCTGTAGCCTAAGGCTGCAGGGCCCCCAAAGTTATTCAACTTTAATGCTTATATTTTAAGCTTTTCAACTTTAATGCTTATATGCTTATATTCTTAAAATAATTTTACACTGAGCAAGGCCCCTTTAAATGTAAATGAAATCCACAAATTACATTGAAACTGGAAAAACTATTAGACACTTGTCATGTTCCAATGTATGAAGTGTTTCAGTGTGTTAACTTACGCGTTTCTCATATTTAGTTTTGTATGGTGACTGGTTTAAGCTTCAGTCAGCAGATGGGCTACGATTCATAACTTATGAATTACGATGACAGTCAGGTAGCAATAGTGGGCTGTCACTGTTGATGCTCTATCAATATATTTTGTTAAGTTGATCACAGAGTCCGAGAATACCGGCTAAGAAGGGCCTGAAATCATGTCAAAATAAGGGCACAGATATTAGGACGTCTGACAAGCACCAAAAAAGGTTCTTCTTCAAGTCTTATTTCAGTTGCAAGCTTTTAAACGGTGAGTATGCGTCAAGGGAATAATTTCTGTATTCTTACTCCACCCGGTTTGTGTTCTGCTTTTCTTGCCATCTGTTTGGTGACAGAAACAGCTACAGCAACTGGAAACACCACAGAATACCTAAGCAGACATGAAAGCAGCAAGAACCATAGGAAGACAATACTGACTTATGTTAAACTAGCATCGCATATTGCAAAAACATACGCGGAACTGAGTAAATATCATGAGTCACAGTATGTATATTACACAAAGTTTTTGAGACAAGTGCTGGCATTTGTAATATGGTTGTCAGAGCATGACTACCTTTCCAAGGCACCATTGAAATATTTAGCAGACCTGACACAAGTAATAAGACAGTCTGATCCCTTTTTGAAATCAAACACAGAGAAATATGGTAATTCAAGAGTCAGAAAATCCGTTTCTCTTTCCTCCACACCATTTGATAATTTATTGAACCGACTGAGTGTTGTCAGAGAGAGTGAAGCTAAAACAACCAAATACTTTCTTATGGCCATTGATTCCAGGCCCAATATTCCACACATAGATCAACTCAGTTTCATTGTGTGTCACATTAAAGAATGATTCTTAAGATTTCGACCTATTGAGAGCCACACAGAGGGCGGCCTTATGCAAGTCTGTGCTTACAGTTAGAAGAAAGACAAACTCTGGCATAATTATGTCAGAAGTATACAAGGGTGTGCATGCTAGTGCCAAATAGATCATCCACTAGTTGAGTGAGTTTTGTGCTCAGCACGCCCAGTAAATCTGGCTGGAGTCAACAGTGTTGACTGAATTTTTCAACATACACACTTTGTTCAACTTCGCCTCCAAGTCAACGGTTAAATGGAAGGTGGTGACCACAGCGTTGCAGCTCAGGGAAAGCCACCACACTGAAACTTTGAAGTGTCTCTGTGATACTAAACGTATTAGATCCTGAGCCACTCATGTGGCTACATGTAGCAATGGAACAGCATGTGCAGAAAAATAGCTTTAAAAATCACATTTCTCTTGTTGCTCTATTATAATGTAATTAGTAAGCACTATAACCTCTCATATATTCATTTGATAATGCATGTAAATATGCATGAACATTCTTGATGCATCAAACCAGAGCTCACCCTAAATGCCAGGCTAAGTGGCGAAGTAAGACTAAGTAGCAGTTTGATCTTTGGAAAATGTGACACTTGAAGTCAACAAGAGAATGTCTCTGTGTTCAGTACGTCGGCGTCGAGTGCATTAATGATTATTAATGACAGAAGGCTTCGGGCCTGAGCTCAGCGAAAGCACAATTGACGTCCTATTTATTCTATGCTGGTTGAGTTAGGATGAACTTCTGCTCCACATTTGCAAAGGTCACACTCTTCTTCCCTGGCTGTCATTGTCCAAATCTATCACCGTTTAACACCGAAGGTAAAGGGTTCCATTCTGCGTTTCCCATGTCCGGGGTGACTACACTCACCACGCACCACAGTCCTCAGTACAAAACTAAACCGTCGTATTAAGTAATTTTTCCCTTAAAACACTTGTCTGTTTTTATTTCAGTTTTGAATGTCTTCTCTAGCTGTCAGATTCATGAAACAGACACTTAAATGCTTGTCATTATTAATCATTACTACCCAGCTTAAATTCTGTTATACAGATATAACTTTAAATGAACTATGTGTCTTTTAATGAAAGTATTGTCTGTTGAATAAAGCATTGGTAAAATTGTGTAATAAACAATATTGCTATGTAAAAATGATGGGCTTCCAACCTGGAATGCAATATTTGTAAACTCATTTGCAAAAATGCATGTTAAAAATAGAATGCATAGAAAATGTCTGAAATATACAAAATCCTGAGGAGGGGATCACTTACTGCAAGTAGTGACTGTCTAAGGTGTAGAGCACACAGTCTATCAGGGCTTTTTAGTGCTGCAGAAGGTCCCAGTGGTTGTACTGAACATACTGCCCTGTATGGTGGACACAGCAAGATACACAGCGTGTTCACAGCACATGGGGTCTTTGCTTTGAGATATTTGTGAAATTTATGCCATGTAATACAAATAACTCCAGATATTTTGAGAACTTTCCAGCACATTCATAGACCTGTGTTTTGAAGACTGTTTTTATCTCTTCCTTAGTTTAGTATGCTGAAAGGCTGGTTAATCCTGAAAATGGAAACTGTGAATAAGACATTATCATACACATACTGTGACTATGCTATTTCTCTCCTATGTCTCTGCGGAGGAAAAAGAACCATTTCTGGTCCATATCTCACAATCAGCTTGCAAGAGAAGTTAAATATTATCAAGTTTATGCTGATTGTTGATGACTAGCAGTACCGTGTTACCTTATGTTACCTAAATGTTTGCTAGTTCATTTGGAAAAATGAAGTTGCATTTTGATATCTTGCACTGGCCTCGAGTTTCATCCAGGGTCTACCCAGATGAGCCTTGTGCACTGTGCTCTGTTGTAGGATCATGAACTTTGGGGTCCACCATAACCCTGATTGAACAGGCAGTGACAAATACTCACTGAGAGTGAGTTGTATTTTGTCCTTTCTGTAGGTTTGGTAAGTGATTTACAAGTTTGATGGGGATATCAGCAGTCCAGCATGTTGTAGTTTTGACTATCATATCTGTTTTTTCAAGTTCTTACCAACAAAAGAGTGCTGCAGTATTGTATCATGCAAACATTCTAAGTCTCAGTTGAAAATGTTACCACTGGACAATAAGTTTATCGCTGACAAATTTTGCCAATTTTAGATGATGTGAGGAAAAACAGCCAATACAAATTGTATATAATCAATATAACATCAAGGACAGTCTAACAAGCTCAGACTGTGAAAAGGAGGAGTTTAAATGCTTTGAGTTAAAAGTTAATGCTGACAATCTATCCTCTACTTCATTTCCTTCAACCAACAAGGTACTTACTTGTTCACTGGTGGTAACTGTGGGTCCAAGTCAGGGCTGTGCAGCAAGTCCCAGAGCCACTGGACACGAAATATTGATAAACACAACATATATGTGTCATCTGCAAAAGCATGGAAATAACCTTTGTCTCTGTATAAGCTCCCATTTTGGTAGCACGCAGTAGAGAACGGTTGCAGAAGCAAACCCTGTGGAACTCAGTATGTAACTAGAGATATGAATGATAGAGCGTTGTTCCCATTGTTGCCTTTAATCTTGATAGAAAGGAAACAGACTGTTCCCAGCAGGCTCACATAGGGCTTCAGCTTTTTTATTAAAGTGGTATAATCTGTTTTTTCAAAGACAGCAGTACTGTTTAGAACCATTAGTAAAATTTGTGTATCAGCATGTTAACAACAGTACATCTTTATCAACTTTTGCTCGTTGAGTTTTTTTGTAAAGTATAAACCAGAATTAAACATTTTTTAGATCATGCTTTTGCCTCCCTTTTTCCAGTTTGGCTCTTTACTCTATGCATTAGGTAGCCTCCCATCACCTGTTACTGTGTAGAAATGTTCAAGGTACAAAGGGGTTTTTTTGGAGTTTAATGAATTTAACTACATGAAACCTCACTTCGGGTGAAAAGTACCTGTGTGCCACATTTCAAGTTTGTGGCTTAGAAAACAAAGCCATGCATAAAGTTCAAACAGACTGAACATTATAGATAGAAGTGTTATTATCCATCCATCCATTATCATTAACTGCCTGCCTGGTCATGATCATGGCAGTCTGGAGCTTATATGTTATTTTTAGTCATACATAATTAGTTTTGTATTAATTAAAGTAACTTTTTTATCCCAGAACTGATTTTTTTCCCCACAGCGGTAGACTCCCCTCACAGCTTGGTTAAAAGAAACTTAAATTCACTGAACAAATTAACCCTGTTAGGTGAGGACTGGCTATATATACATTTCTTTCAGATTCTACTGACTCATCAACATTTTAGCAGCTTTATTTCTGCAATTGTTCAGTGAGCAAGAAGTGAAAGCCCATACTGAACTCATTAGGTGTTAACCATTATGATTTACATGTCCCAGAGATGGTCTTATGGTATTAATGTTTGTTAGAAGAACAAGAACACAGACAAAGATTATTTCCGCTCTGCTTTGGCACTGTATACAGTAGATATGTATAGTAGACAGAGAGACACAGGAACTAGACTAAGAGAGTATTTTATCATCTTGTGCTTCCTCACATCACCTTTGACTCTTTATGTTGCTGCTAAGTAATCTTTGGCCTCCCTTACATTTATTTAGCTGAGACTTTTCACAAAAGCAGTTTACATTGACTTACCCATTTACAGCTGGGTAATTTTGACTGAAGCAGTTAAAGTTAAATACTTTTGTCAAGGTTGTTAAAGCAGGAAGATGGACTTGAACTCAGGTTCAGGTTGTACTTCTAGCCACTACAACACTTGCTGTCTTTCTTTTCCTCCCTTCTGCTTTATCCTCTACTAATATTAAAAGAGGGTAATACACTTGATCCAATCCTGTCTGTCATTTATATTTTTTTAAAGTCTGACATACAAAATTTATTTTTTATTACATGGCACAATGGCACTTAAATAACTTGTCACTTGTTCCAGGTACTTCTAGCAGTGGCTGTGACAGCTTCTAACACAGCGTTTATTTAGAAAATGTTACTTATTTAGAATTACTACTGTTCATCAATGTTTCAGGTGAGCCTGGAAATTTGATGCCAATGGCAAAATAAATGTAAAAACAAGGAAAAACAGATTTAAAAGACGAATGTACATTGTGTAAAGCTTCAAAGATTTGACATTTAATCGACTGGGTTTAATATGATATTGCATGTCTGCAAGATGGGTGTGGTCAGGTGGCAATAATGCAACCAGAGCCTATAGAACAGTTGTGCCTACAGTGTAAGATCATGTAGCTGAGTGTCAGTGGATGAAAACTCTGTGTAGATGTGCAAATGTTTCCACGTTGTTCCACTAATATCAAGCCTACAGCATCCTGAATTAGGTTTGGTGGAAATATGGTTCCTTTAAAATCTGATGATCAAAGACCTGTTGGAAGCCAGTGTGTTAGGAATATAGCTGTGTCCAAGAGAAGATGCTTAGATGAATGTAGGGTATCAAAGAGACATGGAGGAAGCTGGCAGTTTAAGGATGAGGGGGGGTCAATGTCTTGTAAGTATATGCACCACCCTTATATGTTTTCATAACAAATCGTGAGGAAAAGAACTCACCTGGATTTGAAGAGGGGGCTGTGTTAAATGAATGCCAGTGTGCATCTTAGGAAAGGGCTCCAAGAAGGAATATGAACTGCTGAGGAATAAACAGTAGGTAATAAGAGCAGTGCCCAGGGGGGCAGCACAATGCTGGCCTGTGGTTGACCCATTAGCATGGTATACTCAACGTGGGTTGTGCAAACACTAATGCACCCCTGCACATCACTATCTCACTCTAACAGGCCTCCTAAAATAAAGTGTTTTCATAAGAAGAAGAAAAACAACCAATGATAAACTGAGGTCCTTCAGCAGAACAGAGCGCTTTTTATTCTTTCGAAAGAAGTCAAACAGGACTGATTCAAGTCTAGTGAGGAATAGAGGAAGTGTGGATCTGAGATGAGAGACCCACTTTAGAAGTGCAGTCATTTTTGCATTATTATATGACAGTCTGTGCATTAAGTCACTTTTGCCTCTCTGGAAAAAATTTTTCATACTCCTTTTACAGACTGTCACAGTGACTATTTTCAGAAAGCACAGCGTCAGTCATTTGTTCCCATTAACTGGAAGCCCTGGATTTTTTTCCCCTGAAACCTTAATGATATCCAGTCTCAATTTGAAGGCAGCTTGGCACTGGCACTGTTGCCATGGTAAAAAGGCATTGTGACAGACACAAGGCTTGTGTCCTGCCAATCTCCAGCCCATCGGCATCCGTCTGCTGTATGTTTTCCGAGCCTCGGGCAGTTTGAGTCAATATGGTCCTCTCTGATCTGTGTGTGGTTAGCATCTTGGTACAGACTATATAACATTCAGTTACACATCGGTGGTGTAACCCTGCATGCCCCAGGCTGCATGGCTCCCCTTTTTTCTTTGCATACCATACATTTTTGTATTTTAGATTGAATCATTTTCAAAGGTCCAATACTATAGCACTAGCTGATACCCTTGTTCTGTGTACAACTTGAACCCCACTTTTAAAAAAATGACAGTCCCAAAAGAGATTATTAGCCTATCCTCTTTTGAAGCTTCATGTGTCGCATGGTGCTTAATACCAGAACACACCCAGACTCCATGATGAAGAAATCATTTTTATTTCATGAGCTTACATTCTTAGATGCTCTTCTGTTTAGTTCCAGCACTGCAATTAACCACAACCTTGCAGACAAAATTCAATCTATGCTTGCTGTCAGACTTAGCTTAGTATTTCAAATTCATTAGAGTCTGTCATTATACATTAAGATGGTCAGCCCTACCTTTCATTAAAAGCCACTTCATTAATTTTATGGTGTTTAACTAACCATATAAACTACATACAGGATGAAAGGAGTCTTCTGAAACCTGCCCTCAAACTGCAAATGAATATTGTTGCTTTATTATTTCTTGCTACGATTCAGTCTTTATAGGGAATATTGCGTTCAAGTTCTCATGGGTTGTTTATGAACTGTCAAAAGCACCACTTTTTAAATATACATATAAAAACACTGGTTATTTTGAAATGGCTTCCCCCCCACAAGGGTATTGGGTTCCTAACACTGCATTCGAGGTTTAATAGAAGCAATATCATTGAATTGCTTGAGTGGAAGTTTACTTGGTGATTGGAGTTAAAATTTTCGCCAGTTGCTGTACTAGTAACTAAAACACTACATGGTATAAGAGAACGTGTGATGTAAGAGAGACACAGCAGGTATGGACTTATGGGGGCAAGAGTCAAGTACAGGTATCTGTTCTCTGTAACATCCCTATGACACCCAGCAACTGGAGCCATGATACATTTGAGCATCAAAGCCAGTCAGTCCCTTCGTGTCGCTCAATGGGACATAGCTACAGCACAGCCCACCAACCATTATCTCACAGTGTTTCAGGAGGTGGATGCACAATTTGGGCAAGGATTCATTCATTCACTTTGCTGACAGAGGAGCTTTGCTTGTGTTGCGTCTTCAGGGGGCTTCCTTTTCATTTTTTCCCACTGTGGCTGTCTGTGGGCACCAGAGAGTTAACACCAGTACATTTCAACCATTGAGATCGCAGGCTCAGCGAGAATAAAATCTGTAGACATTTGAACATCAATGATGATTGAGAGGCCTCACTATATCTGCACATCAAGTCTTCAAGGAGTGTAATCAGTGTTTAAGACATTATTTTGTCATCATAATAGAATTATGGTGGTAAGAGAGAATATGTAGCTGTGTGTTGGGCAAAGAATAAAACTGGAGAGTAATACTCTGTTGCTATTTGTTAAATATTCAATTACCTCCATCATTAAGTCAAGTGTGTTTTTAATTTAACCAGAAGGTTCTTGTTCTGGAAAGATTATCATGGTATGAGTATTTTAAGATTTTTTGTAAAGATTCACATTAGTTTGAATTCATCTTGTGCAGATTATTCCTTGTTCTATGCAGACTTGAAGGTGAGGCACAATTGAGCTTTAAGATATTTGTGTAAAATTTCCCTTCAGATGTTGTCCATCAGGCAGCGGCTCAGTTCTCTCCCGCACCAGCATCTACTCAGTCTTCCCCGTCTTCCCATATGCACAATAAGGAAAATAATACATAAGTAGGAGTGAAGAGGAAACATGTAAGAAGGTAAATAGTAATAAAGTAAATACAGTAAGTATTTATTTATTTATGTATAAAGTGGTCTCTCCCAACAAAGTATGAGTTCCAAATTAAGAAGATATTTCTCCTTTTCTCATTTCATGAAAAAGATTTGTAGCAGATTGCTGCAGAATGTTTTTCTCCATCCATTTGTGCTGTCACCAGTTGGTCTTCCAGTCAGGGTTACAGTACAGTAAGAGAATGCAAACTTTTTAAAAAGTATTTAGTCTTTACTTTTTTCAAAAAAAGGTGACAGGCATTCAAACTGCTTGCTAAGCATCACCCAGTGCAGTAAAAGATAATGATAATATAAAGTAATATAAAGCCAGTCCCTTCTGAACAATACATCTACTTTTTTGTTATTGACCAAGTTCATTGCAATCCAACCTCTGCCTTGAGCATCTTACACTGTTCAGTGTATTAACTCTTAAGAAAGTTGATCCTGATGTAGAACTGCGCTATAAGTGTCTTTCAGTGTTCTGTGTTGCAGACAA
Organism: Arapaima gigas; assembly: GCA_900497675.1. Lineage (NCBI taxonomy): Eukaryota > Metazoa > Chordata > Actinopteri > Osteoglossiformes > Osteoglossidae > Arapaima > Arapaima gigas. The sequence continues at coordinate 208,417 of UFQX01000183.1, read as the reverse complement.
AACATTTCTACACTTTTCTTCACAGATTTGCAGCTTGGAAAAAGTTTAATACTTTTTTGGTTTGTAACATCAATAATAATATTAATTTTCCTGTCTTGGGCACATAGACTCTAATTACCATATAATTCAGAGAAACCCAGTGTATCTACAGAAAGTTTAAATGCCGGTTTCCAGAGGCTCTGTTTACTGTCACGGCACATCAGACTTTGTAAGCCACCATTAAGAACTATCTAGAGAGCCAGTAGTTTCAGCTACATTTATTCTTCCATCCAATAAGTACAAGGGCTTAGAAACAACATAGACTAAGCAAGGGGGGTGAAAACTTCTCTGTTCGAATCTTCAACAACGATCATATACAATCGTCAGAAAAAACATTCATATTATACAATTGTACAGACTCCAATTAATTGTTTTGCATATTTCCTCATAGCTTATTTTGGTACACAATCTCTGTCTGGCTCTGAGAAGCCTTCTGATGTGTGCTACCAAGCAAGATGCTCAACAAAATGCTCAGTGAGCAGGAACGCCCTCAACTTACAAACCATTAGGGACCAAAGCCATGTCGACTGTCAAATTTGCTCAGTGTACATGCAGTACAACACAAGTTCAAACCTTCCTCTTTCAAAATCAATTTGGCCTGAACCTTCTGATGGCTACATTTTTAGCCTCGCTATCGCATTTAATTAAATACATTTAGACTGGCTCCTTGTGCAATGGATATTAGAGCTACAGATTTTGGAAGACACGCACATTTACCGGAATGTTTTTTTGTCTAAACCTGCATTTTCTTCACTGTCCATCTTCTAAAATCTGTCTGCAGAGTAAAAATGATTTGTGTTTCTGCATGCAGGGGGACTGTTTTCATTTGACTCTGACTTTTGGTGTCTGTGACTGAACCAAGATGACACTCCGCATGTTAATGGCATGAACTGGTCAACAGTCAGCATTAAGTTAACTTTAATGTCAACGTTTATTGTTTGAACATTAATGTTTTAATATTGTAAAGCGACCTTAATATTGTAAGTCTTGCAGAATTGTTTATTTTAGAGAATTGTTCGTTTTAACTTCATCTGAGCTTTTTACCGAAACGTGACAAAAGAATACATCAACAGATGTCTGTATCACTAAGTTATTAGTTACCGTGAATTAATGGTAAAAGGACTTGGGTTTATGACTAAATCACTTTATGAATAGATCAGTAGGTGATGTAGTGTCCCTTAGGAATTAAAGGACTAAGGTTTGATTCCCACCTCCTGCTGTAATGTCCTACAGTACATGCCATGAACTCCTCCAGTAAAAATTATCCTGCTGTGTAAATAGGTAAATCACTGCTATAAATGTTGTAAGTCACTCTGGAGAAAAGCATCAGCTAAATTAATAAAGATAATGGTTCCAACTGTGGTTTAAGTTGAGAAATCAGTGTGTTATAAATGAGTTCCTCTGCATCTGCAGTGCATAACTAAATAACTGAAAGCTTGATGGTTATGTGCCTGGGTTTGGAGCAGTTTGTTGTCGAATACACTTATTGTACCCTTTAAGTTGCAAGACACTTTAGCTAAAAGCAACTGCTAAAGTAATAAGTGTAATCTTAAAATGTATTTAATTCAATTACACTTACATATAAGAGGTTGATATTTCTGATTAGAAAAAATCAAAAAAGGGAGGTTGCTTCTGGCAGCTTCTGAGTTGCAAGAGTTAATTTACTAGAACATATGTCAGTGGAACCTTGGAGAATTTTTTCTTCTTTTTTTGCCCATTGCTCTTCATTCTCCATACATATTACTCCCTGCTTTCTGCATGTTTACAGTACTGTGCAAAAGTGTTAGGCATGCAACTTCAATGTCTGTTGAGACGTACAGGTAGATTCTTATCTACCATCAGGGAGGTTTCTGATTGATCCCAAATTCATTGTGCAGCCTGAGAATGACCTCAAACACCCAATCTCAGTCATACACAACTATCTTGAGCAAAAAGAAGGAATCCTGCAACAGATGCTATGGTCCCCACAGAACCCTGATCTCAACATGATCAAGTCAGTCTGGGAGGACATGCAGAGACAGTCAAAGTCTGCAGAACAACTGTGGCCAGTTCCTCAAAATGTTTGGAAGAACCTACCAACCTCTACCTTAAACTGCATGCAAGTTTGCATAAGAGAACTGATGCTATTTTAAAGTCAAAGGGTGGTCCCACCAAATATTGATTTGACTGAGGTTTTTTTTTGTCTACTGCACTTTTTAGAAGGTTTATTGATTAATAAGTATTCATGGCATTATTTTTGGAACCATCCTCGCTTTATAGCATTTTTCCCACAGGTGCCTAAGACTTTTGCACAGTACTGTACATATCATTTACTCTCAAAAATGAACACACTTGACTGTCTCTTCTGCTCGTGTTCCATCTTTTTCCTCTGTTTGTGTACCATGATAACAGCTTCCTCTTAATGAAAATGTGTAGATGATTTCTACTTGGTGCTTAATTGCTTTCTCTTGAATGGACTGTATGCATGAAATTGGTATATTGGGTGAGAAAGGGTGTTTTGAGGAATTAGATGCTTTTTAAGCAGGTGCATGACTGCACAATTTCACAATGAAATACGATTAGTGTAGCCTACCACGGGGAGTGCACTCCACTGAAACCACTTCCAAAAATGTGGTATCAGTCACAGCAATGTGTTCAAATGCATCAATAATGCCATACCATTTCACTGTTACCTGTATTACATTCATTATTAAATATTATTATTTACTGACACTCAAAACCTTGTTCACTTAATTCATATGTCTTGTGATGCACCTGGACCTTGTGCTTATCAGTCTTGTGATGTCTATGTAATGTCTAACTTCTTTGTGCCAAGCAAGCGACAGTGGCGATGAACTGTTCTCAGCCAGCACACCAGTCCTACTCACCAACAAGCTGCATGAAAGATTCAGAGCTAAATGACAGTCTCTCCATCCTTGTCACTCCATGTCACATTTCTCCTGTCTTTTTGAGCTATTTCTAACCATGCACTTACATCAAGTTTAAACCTTAAACCTCAAAGCGGTCTCCTTACCAGCCAATGGTTTAATTTTAAGTAATGCAATAAAGACAATGTGTAGAAAAAACAACTAATAACTGCTGCCCTCATCTAGCAAGTTTTTTTCTTTTTTTTTAGCAGTTTACTTTTTACTGGATAGAGATGAGTCACATTTTGTCTGTGGCAATCTTAGCAGCCCAGAGATGGCAACCTTTCTGAACAGTGAGTCTGAAAGCAAGATTCTTTAAAGCTGGAAACAGAGAACTGTAAAACTTAGCGATGTACTTATTCATGCGCTGAAAAGCAAACAGAATTAAATTTAGCAGTAATTCTACCATGCAAATTTCAGATATGTGATGAAGATTTACTACATACTTTTAACTCACAGTTAATGTATAATATGAGCAACTGCAGTAGTTTAAGTTTGATGCTGTCCTCCCCACTGTCTTATTGTTGTTTTACTTGGGAGATTATCTTTGTTCTCACTGTTTTAACCCCCTGCCTCCACCTGGGATACGGAGAGGCAAACTGAAGAACGTCTTTCATTGCTGTTTCTTGCTTGACTCCAGTTTGACGGGGTGGAACAGCACCTGGGCCTCCCAGGTTGAACACGACACCAAAGGCAGCACCTCACACAAAAAGATCTGTCATTGATATTCGTTTTGCCTCTAGTCCTGGGTTCACTCTCTGGCTGAATGTTCATAAGTCATATAACCTCATGTTTTATACGTTAGTACAGCTTACGTTGGCTGCAGAGGAACTTATTTTAGTGGTCTAGCAACTAATACAGATTTTCAGTTTTGCAAAACACGCTACGATTACTGATGAACAATTTGTTTAAATGGGCATTACATTTTTTACAGCCAGTGGAGGGCTATGGTACTTGTACACGTGCATAAAAATAGCAATAACAGTAACGTGACAGTGTGTTCACTTCTGCGACTCATAGAAACAGCTGTATACAAGAATGTAAAAGAAAAGGAATTTTCAAGCTTTACCATTTTTAGTGTTTTCCGATCAAGATCTTGTATTCAGGTCTTTAGTGAACAGCTGTGTTTGTTTTATTTATTGCTGGGATATTATACCATTTGACAGGACGTTCTCATCTGTGAAAGACATGCTGAATTTGTCATGGGCAAAAATGACCCTTCAATAAGAAATATGCATGTATTTTAAATAGCCAGTAATGTTACAAAAATATCATGAGTGATGACTCAAGGATCAGTGCGCAGTACTGTTTACACCTGGTGGTCCATCTTGCACTGAGTGACTGTGAAGGGGTGGTTAAGGCACAGAGGATGATTTATACAGTAAACATAACCATTCCGGACAATTTCTTACTTTTTTGAGTATCATTCCCTTGGGGGCTCTAACGTAATTTTAATAAAAGATGTATTTTTTTCATTTCCCTTTTGCCATCTCTGGAGAAGCGGTTTGGATTCTCTTGGTCAGTGGAGATGCTTTTTTGTTGTCATGTTCTCACATCAGGTTCTTCATTCAAACTTAAACAGCTCAGGCCACACTGGAGAAATACTGAACTAAAGCCTTGCTGAGGAAATAAAAGATTATTTTGCACAACTTCAGAGGATGGATCACTTTGTGTATATAAATACAATGTATCTGATGTTGGGCTTAAACATTTTGTGGTGAATCATTGTTATGTATCTGAAATGTAGAGATGATTCACCAAGAAGCCTCTGGCTTATTGTTACACAAAGGCGTGTGAAGGCTCTGCATCCAGCAGTAGTTTCTGCCTGCATCAGCTGCAACCGCTAAATCAGCGTGAAGCTGAGACAATAACTCAGAAATGTACAGAGAAGCTGAAAGAGCTGATTTGTGCCCTGCTGCCCGGGTGTGTTTTCAGGATTAGTCTCCTAGCTCATGAGATATTTAGCTTTTCAGACATGTTTGCAAGCAAAGTTACAAACACTTGCCCCCACACCACTTCCTTCTGGGATAAACTGAGGATAAACAGACCCAAACCTGTTGTTGGTGCAGATTGGGTTTACCCGGGGTCACACTTGGATGCCTTGCTTGCCTGAATTTCTCTTCTCAGTCTCCCAAGTGATACATCTAAGTGTAAAAGCATAAATGCAACACAATCATTAATAGGTGGTCCATGAGGAAAATGCATAAGCAAAAATCCTCTAAATGCTCAGTGTTTTCCCTGCACCTCTGTGGAGGACAGAGTATGGGAAAACGATGTATTACATTTGTTCAGCTTCTCCAAAGCCACTAAAAATTCCAGCTACTCACAATGCTTTACCTATTTAAACAGCTGGGTTTTTTTTTGACGAATGCCGTTCCTTGCAAATCTGTTGCTCAAGGGTCCTACTGTGGGGGGATTTGAACAGGTATCCTTTGACCCAAAATGCAGTAGCTTCTTGTTGTTAGCTGAACATAATGCTACTTTAGACATCTACATAGGCGTTCTTGATTATTATTTTTTTAAATCACCTTGATATGATGCAAAGAAAACAAATAAAGTGCACTGCTTTGATGATTTGTAAAAAATGTGGCATATCCTTTTCTCCAGCCAAAGGAGGAGCCTAGTGAAGTCAATGCAGATTTGAGGAGTGTGAGGCAGAGTAGGAAAAATTCCAGAACCTTCCAGCATCTTTTTTTTATTTCAAGGTCTGCATACTACTGGGTAGACTGGTGTGCCATGCAGCAGCAGTTTCATGTTCCCATCGCTTCCAGGATAGGCACCGCATCGCCGAGACCCTAATCGGGGAAAACAGTTGGGGGGAGAAGAAAAGGAGGAGAGGCAAGCATGAAAAAGACAAATGGACTTGGGGGGAAAAATACACATTAATCCCTATGCACATTCCGTATGGATAACTATAAATTCCCTCATCATCTTCTGCATCTTATGTAGTTAAGCTCCCTGTGATCTTCCAGTGGAAAGCAGCTGACACTTTACCGTGCTGCACAAAACGCCCGTAATGGCTGTAGGGGGATGGCTGTGTTTCTGACATGTGACCAGCTTTCTGGGTCGGGATATAACACAGTGCTGCTTTGTTTGCAGTTTTTCTGCCCTGAAGTGAAGTGACATGCAAACTTTTTTTTGTCCCCGTGGCGTTCTGTGACCTACTCTCCCTAGTTATTCACACATTTGACAATTTGAATCTAATGTGTTACTATCGCACTCTACTTCAAAGGTCCTAGTGCGCAAGTTCCTTCACACATGCTGCCATTTTAATTTTGGAAAAGAAATAACCAAGGAATATCAAGGATTACAGGCAGAGTGATGTTGAGGTCTTATGCCATTGCCCATCTACTCTAACATTCAAGATTAGGCTAAATTTTCACTTTATTTTCTGTGTGTTGGCTTTCCAATGTAAGACAAACGTGATCTCAAAACACAAAACTATATGGTGTGTTGGACATACCAGTGCAACTTTGCCAAACATGGATCTAGGCTACTTCCTCGGTTCTCTGTCGACCTGTATAAGTAAAAGACAAATGCAGTGTAATGTAAAGACATTCAGAAGTTCTCGCTTCTAATTTACAAAAATTCTATCTTCATTGTGAAAGGTATAACTGTTAAACTGGCTGCACATTCTTACATTTGGAGTTAATATATCTGGACTGAATTGTAATAAAAATGATGAGTTTTGAGATTCATCATGAAGACTAATTTATAATTTCATTCATTTATGTAGGTTAGTTTTTGCTGGAACTTCTCCATTCAGGTGCCCTTCCTGGGTCTTTAATACTATGCTGCCTACAATCTTTAGCTTGGCCAGCTGCTTTCCTTTTTCCATAGCTGTGCTATGTCTGGAGACCACGCCAAGCAAAAACAGTTGAATGCAACTGTCATTCCCTTTAGCACCAGTGGCCATTTTGCACTGCAGTTCTCATTTTTCTTACAATGTTTTTCTCCCCCCAAAGACATCTTGAGTCATTTATTACTATGTATTTTTATCTTTGTTTTTCTACTGAGTCAGGCTCTACCATGTTTAGCAGAAAAGTACAGCTGAAAAATGTATTTTTTCAATACCTGCTACACTATATACTGTATTATCTAAACATTTTAAAAAATCTGCTCACAAGTTAATTATTGTTCAACCTCATTAGCTGAAAGAAGGACTTAAAAATATGTCAATCCTGATAAAAGAGCAAGAATGTTTTGATGGAATAATGGATTTCTTCTCTTAGTGTGGCAGAAATTGGCCTCCCGGTATGAGGTATTGATTTGCAAGGTCACTCCTCTCACCAGCCTATGGTTTGCAAGAGTTATGCAATTTGCTACCACTGAGATTAAACACAGAATGGGGGCCATGGCTTAATGAAGGCCACGTAGTGATAGGGCAGCTGTGAAAGTACCAGAACAGCCAGACTCCGAACTCCCAACCAAGCATCATCGTTACCTACCAGTGGGTCATTATTATTTCAAGCAAAAATAACAGGACCACCACTACTACCCCCCACAAGCCCCTGTCTCTCCCCGTGTAATTAGTGTGGATGACTTCACTCAGGGCTTTGATGCTGAAGCACCATGACGGAGGCAAAGAGCCCAGTGCAGACTCAATAATGAACAGCAGCAGAGGGGCCTGGATACATAATTCAGTAGATGCCTCCCGAAGGATGGGAAGGGACACATGATGGTAACACTTGGGAAGAAGAGCCGTGGTGGGATAACAAGGGTCCACGTTGGGTGCAAGGCTATTTTTATACTTGTAGATTGCCTGCAGTGATTGGATCGTTTCGGTGCTCTCTGAATACACGTTTAAACAGTGGTGGTCTTATTGCATTAGAGTGTCGTATTTGATTCACTGAGAAAAAGTATCCTGTTTTAGAACCTTGCCAGACTTTTTTTTCTTCAGGTTTAGAGGGTAACATCTAAAAGAATCACAGTTCCATAAAAAATGTGAAGCTATCCTTTTGTGGCTGAGAGGAATACAGTGTCCTTCAGTGTTGGAGTGGACCAGACTGTTTGTCCACAACACCCCTACAGTCAGTGCTTTGCAGCTTGTAGACTCCTCAATAGTGGCAGTAACTTGAGTGTATGCCACTGTTCAGTTGTGGACAAGTATGTATTCTGACACTGAAATGCACAAATTTCTGAGCATTTCAATTGCCTTGGTCTTAGTTCCATAGTGAACCTATGAATCCTTTCATCATTTATAACAATCGGCATATGCTGCATGCTGTTCAAAGCTGGTCTCAGCCAGTAGACATTCCGAAATGTCACTGACACTAGACTTCTGGAGCACCTTATTCTACTTATAGTACTGTGCAAAAGTCTTAGGCACCTGTGGGAAAAATGCTATAAAGCGAGGATGGTTCCAGAAATAATGCCACGAATACTTATTAATCAATAAACCTTCTAAAAAGTGCAGTAGACAAAAAAAAACCTCAGTCAAATCAATATTTGGTGTGACCACCCTTTGCCTTTAAAACAGCATCAGTTCTCTTATGCAAACTTGCATGCAGTTTAAGGTAGAGGTTGATAGGCTCTTCCAAACATTTTGAGGAACTGGCCACAGTTGTTCTGCAGACTTTGACTGTCTCTGCATGTCCTCCCAGACTGACTTGATCATGTTGAGATCAGGATTCTGTGGGGACCATAGCGTCTGTTGCAGGATTCCTTCTTTTTGCTCAAGATAGTTGTGTATGACTGAGATTGGGTGTTTGAGGTCATTCTCAGGCTGCACAATGAATTTGGGACCAATCAGAAACCTCCCTGATGGTAGATAAGAATCTACCTGCACTTCTCAACAGACATTGAAGTTGCATGCCTAAGACTTTTGCACGGTACTCTACTTTGGAAAAAAAATCTATGAACCGTTGTATAGCTATGCAACTAAAGAGAATTATTTTCAACATTGAGACACGTCTTAAAAGTCTATTTATTTGCATATCCCCATGCTGAGTATTTCTGGATTAAAATATGAACAATCTTGTCCTACTTACAAGTGTGTACATATAAGCCAGGACATCTTTTGATGGCAGAGGCTCTGCCATCAGCACATGTCTTGGTTTTTATGTTAAAACCATGAATAATTAATTCATAGATAACTACCCTGACCACCTGTTTCTCCTGACCTTAACAGATTGTCTTCCGAAAGATTGCTGATGTGAAAAAAGAGGAGGAAGAACGTCAGCGACAAAAGAATGAGGTGACACTGACCATCCCTGTGGACCACCCAGTCAGGAAACTCTTCCAGAAATTCAAGCAGCAGAAGGAGATGCGGACACAGGGCTCTTTACAAGCAGATCTGGACAAGAACCAGCTGCAGGTGGAGCAACACCTCCACTCCCATCAACACCACCCACTCCAGCACATACATTCACCCATACAGAATGGTAACCTGTCCAACAGCAGTGTTGTCACAGTTTCCCAAATCACCCCAATTCAGAACTCGCTGGTCTGTGTCCAGTCAAACAAACCTGGAAATTCCAGCAATCACGACGTAATGGAGATGAAGCCCCATGTGTGCAGAGGGGAGAGCAGCAATAATAGTTTACGAGCCAGTAGTCCTATGCGTCTCAAGGCACCCAGCAGTCGGGGTTGGATGCGCTTCCGGAGCACCATGGCACCACCCGAGGAGAAGAAGGAGGAGTGGCTTAGTGTGTCAAAGGCTGAGTCTGAGGAGCTGCTTTCTGAGGACAGCAAGAGCCAAGAGTTAGATGGTGGGGAGGCAGGTGATGCTGGGGACAGAGGAACAGGACTGGACCCAAAACAGCTTCTGCACAAGACAGATTCCTGTGACAGTGGTATCACAAAGAGTGACCTGCGCCTGGACAAGGTTGGAGAAGTCCACAGCCCCCTTGAGCGGAGCTCCTTAGAGCTAAGCCTGATGATGCCTAGCCCAGCACCCACAGAGAACAGACTTCCCTTCCAGCCACTCCCTGAGCAAACTCTGCCCACAATCCTGCAGGAAGCCAAGCTAGAGCTTCAGGGAGACATCCAGATACTCTGCACCCGCATGGCAGCCCTCGAGGCCCAGGTGGCCGAGATCCTGAGACTGCTGTCTGAGAAGAGCCGACCAATCCAGGCTGCCACCCCAAGAACCAAAACGAATCGACAGGACATTTTCACGGTGTCCCGGCCAGTTACACCTGACTCAGAGAAGGACAAAGAATCATTTTAAATTGATTATATATTTATTGGTTTATTTATGGATTTGTTAATTTATATTTTGGGCACCTTCCATCAGCCTTTGGATAAGATGGAATAAAACCTCCAAAAATAGGACAGATTGATTTTGTTTGTAAATATGTATCTGCATGTCCAGCTGGATTCTGGTCTGCCAAAGATGTTCACACATGCTATTGTTTGCTTGTTTATTTATGCAGTTGACTGCATGCAAAACTTATTTTAAAAATGGAACATTTCTAGTTCTATACATATGTCCAGGGATTTGAACTGTTTCATTGATGCCAATATTTATGAATAAATTCAGGGTAAGAGCAGAGCTGGTCTTCAAAAATCTGGTCTCGGAGCAAACAAGGCTTCACCTTCAACAGCTACACATCAGAATCTTGCTGCAAGAAAGGAAGCTCTTAAGAATTTTCAGACACATAAAGACTGAAACAAACTCATACAACTCTGTTACATTTGAAAACTTGAATGAATATTCTAATATTATCATTGTAGCATGGGCATGTGGGTGAGGGGTCTTTTAGTATAAATTTTGTACACTCCACAAGTGCAAAGAACCCATTGATAACCATTGCATTAGTTCACAACCCATTGTGGAACAAAGACCAAGGATGTTGTTAAAGGGAAAAGGTTTTTTGGTAAGTTTTTCTACTTTTTTCCTAACATCTTTGGTTGAAACCATGTGATTTTGGGAAAGGAAGGCATCTTATCATTTTTGCAGACCTGCAGGTTTGCAAAATGCTACTTTCGTGAGGATACAAGTCTGCTACACAGTTCTCCATTTCAGATCCAAAGCCATTTTCCTTTCCTAAGAAGTTGTTTGGTGTCCATATCTTCAGTTTTGTAAACATTTGGTCCTTCTCAAATGTTAGTGGATGCAAATGTGTCTCTGTTCTGGGGAGTGACCAGGAGTGAGGCAGAAAGAGGTAAACTTAAATCACAGAAACAGTAACCTTACCACAAAAAACCACTTTTAGCTGTATCAAAAATCATATAAAGTAAGACTGAAAGCATGATTCAGCACTTCAGTTTACAAGATTTTTCTCCAGTGTTTGTTTATCTACACAAAGGCTTCATTAGCTACACCTGATGCTGGTTTCCTCTACAGGTGCAACTAACAATGTGGGCCTAGAGGTTGTGGCCTCACATCCCATATGTCAGAGTCTGGTTACCTGTTAGTGTTTGGTTGGCTAAGAAGATTTTGTCCAAGATTTTCTGACTTAATTACTAGAAAATGTGCATGAGGAATAGACTCCTTTGTCACACACACTTTCCAACCGAGATGATATCTTTCACTGGTTTTCTTTACCTCCAGGTCATAGAAGCCAACCTTGCTTGCCAATCCTAGTTTTTATGTTTATACAGGGTTTTTTTCAGTAGGTGTTGTCAAGAATTATATCCACACATCTGACTCCAATGTAGATACTGACTTCTACACGTCAAATTTTTCTGATAATAATAAAATATTTATTCTAAAATATGGATTGTGACACTTAGGCAGATTTTTTTAAGACCATAGCATGTGGACATGATGTGTGTTCATGTATATTTCATTATATATTTCTGAAGCCTTCTTTGACTGTACCCCCATCTTTGTTGTTTTTTTTTTGTCTTTTGAAATTGTGCTGCCCAGTTGTGAAGTTGCAAAGTTCAGCCTGATCTGTACATGGCTCCAAATTCCAAAACCAGGGAGCTTCCTGGACTCTGTAGGTAAGGGCCAAGGGGATGCTGAAGTGAAGGCAGAGATTTGTTCAGGGTACTTTAACATAGGCTGTGGATTTTGATTGTTGGGTTTGATTTTCTTTAATGATGCCATACACTATGCAACCCATTACTGGTTATCCTGTCCTGAGATGGGAGACCTCTTTCATAGAGGGCTTAGTCCCAATGACAGATTAGTGCATGTTTTGCATGCCTAAATGTACAAAGCATTCACACATTTTAATGTAAAACACAAGCTATATAGAATGACTCATCACAAAATAAATTGCTGTACAGTCACCCGAACCTTACATGAGTGGCAGAATCTTTATGCTTCACAGGACATACCAAATCCAAGCAAATGGTTTACAGGCACTACTTTAAATTAACCTGGTATTCTTTCCATAACTGGTTGTATTTTTTTCATCTATTCCTCTGAAAAGGAGAGGTCCACCTCTTGACTGGAATGAGCAGGCCCTCTCTACCTCTTGTCTGGAGTGGGTTCGGTGTGGAGAAATGATCCATGCTGAAATCTGACAACCTTTTGTCTATAGAACTGTGTTTCTGTTTACTTCAGCTTCATAGTAGGCCCCAGTCATTCGAATGTATGGTCTTTTCCAGGAGTTCCTTTATTTCTTCATCACTGGTGAGGAAACAATCCAGAGACTTGCAGGGTGTGCTGGTTTTCGTTCTACCTCACTGCTGAATTGTTGTAACTGAACTATAAATAGAAATATGAAGTCAGCTCCCTTAGTGTCCAAGGTGCAGCTGATTCCAAGGTACCTCAAAAACCTGCAGGCCCTGCACCTCTTGAAGACTGGACCTCCATACCTTTAGTGTGGGTGAACACCACAACTCATCCTTGGCATGCAGATGTACAGTCAATGTGTTCTACACCACCCTTGGGGTCTCTGTTGATGGTTTACTTAAGACTGGAAATAAGGTCCTTTTGCATTAGTGCAGCAGTACCATGTTTCTGTCTGTAGCTTATCTGTATACTTGCTTGTTTTTTAACTGGATGTTGTTTTATATATTTTCAAGTACCTCTGACACTCTGAGAGTTGTATTAGTTTTGCAATGAAGCAAAATTTGAGGAACACTGAAATAAAGTAATGCCTATGAAGGAAGTTTTTCTTTGATTTCCTTGTCTTCATTCTTATAATTCATGCTTATAATTTGTTTCACATCTAGTGCTCAAGGTCACTCTCTTCCGGTTGATTTTCTAAAATAATTTTTAAAATTGCCTTGAATGGGTAGCCCCCGCAATTGTGATTGTTGTAGCAAGGTGGCTCCATGTGTGCACTCCATGCCAGAATCTTTGCATTCCTATAGGTTTTCTAATGATATTAGTACTGGTTCTCATGAGCTGTCAAAAAGTTACAAGCAAATTTTGAGCCTGAGCTTTGCTGATGATATTTGTGCTTCTTCATTTTCTTACACTTATATGATGTCAGGTTCAAAATATGCTTCAAAATAAATTATATGTTATCTTTTGGAATGTTTAAAAGAAAATTATTCTTGAAAAGAATAGAAGAGAATAGAGGTGGCCGTGTCAAACCAACAATTACGCAAGTCATGCATATTTGCATATAAATGCAAATTTCTGCCCTTGTAGGTGTGGTTTTCTGCAAACAGACTTCCTGTGTACAACAGTGCTTCCAATATCTCCCTCATGTTCTTGTTTCGTAGTGTTTTGTGTACCTTCAGTCCTGCCAAGCCTTTGAAGGCCTCCACTGTCTGCCTTGCACCCCTTGCCGGGTGAACCTGCTGCCAGGCCTGTGCTGTTTTCTGCCACTGGGCCAACTGCCAACCACTTTTCACAATAACATCCATAAACCCTAAAGTTTTCTCCACTGCCTGCTACAGTTCTAGTCAACATGATTGGCACCCTTGCATTTTTGGTATATCGTGCACAATGTCTGCTAAAAAAGTGGGCAGTGAATCAGCTTTGGTCTATATTCACTCATTTGCTTCTCACAGAGCAGCAAAGGACAAAACAATAACAATAAAAAAGGATGCATGTAAACAGTATAAAAAACTGAAAAGTTGCCATGACACAATTATTAGGGTTAGGGTTAGTTCTTTTTAAACAACTGAGATCTGTTTTATTAGAAGAGCTAGATTGTCAGTGCAATGAAATTAGACTGACCTGCAATAAATTGCCAGAATTCACATGACATGACGTAACCTTAAATAATGTATGATGGCTTTAATGCTCAAAAAAGGCCATTCTTATTTCCATCAGAAAAATTATCACCAAATACAAATAAAATTCTTAAGGGTACATGGCCACCTCCAAAGACCTTGGCTTGGACAGTTTGCAATGTTATTAAGAAGCTTGCAGATCACAGTACTGTCAAGAACTTCCCGGGATGTGGTAAAAAGGGAAAAATTGATTAAAGAAGTCTTTGAAGATTTGTGTGAACTTTTAAAGAATGCCACATAAAACATCCAAAGAGCTTATAGTTGATCTGGAGTGATCTGGAGTTTTTTCGCCCTGAACCATACCCCACTCACTAAACCAAGAAAGGCTTTATGGGCAAAGGCCAAGAGGACATCACTGTTGAAAGATAAATATAAAAAGGCACCACTGATCTCTGCCCAAACCTACCTAGAAAAACCAACATCCTTCTGGGAAAATGTTCTGTGGACTGATGAAACCAAAAGAGAGCTCTTTGACAGATCAGCAATTTCTTCACTGAGAATGAAATGAAGCTTAAAAGCAAACACCTTGCCTACAGTTAAATATGTTGGTGGTTCCATTATGTTGTGGGGCTGCTTTGCTGCCCCTGGTACTGGAGGCTCTGAACATGTTAAGGTCATCATGAAATCAGGGGATTACCAAGAATTTAAGAGCAAAATGTGCTACCCAGTGTCAGAAAACTAGGTATGGTTTGAAGACAGTGGGTCCTCCAAAAGGGAACAAACCCAAAAAACACCTTGAAAAGCGCTAAAGAATGACTAACAAAAAAAAAATGGACTGTGAAACTGGTCAGCAATGAGTCCTGATCTTAATCCGAAAGGCTGAAGGGCAAGGTGTGGGTCCACTGTTTTTTGCAGGGTCTATGGTGTGTCAGATATCACATGCAGTCAGAGTAGGAAGGCTATGAAAGTTGTTACTGAGGCTGGGGAAAGGGCATCTTGAAAACCATAGCTCAGGACAGGTGAGCCATGGGTTCAAAGTAGCTCTACTTCATTGCAGGCTGGGATCTGATCAACCTTGGTTTGACTGTGTAGACAAAAGAGTCAGTTGACCCAAAGACCTAAAACACCCAGTAATCCCAGGTTATAATACTGATAATGTGTTTGGGAGCATCTCAAATTGGCATTAAAAAATTTTGATTCATATGTAGCACATGCAGTAAGAAGCTTGTTAGTACTTAGCTTAATGTTGAGTAACTATTAATTATGTAGTTTATTATTTGTGGAATAATTGTTAAAGAACTAGGAACTATAAAGAGGGCACAAATTATTCATAGAAACAGCAGAACAAAGTCAGCAGAACAACCAAGTCTAATAATAGAAACAGAAAAAAACTGCAGAAAAGAAGTACTCCAGAGGGATTACATCTGGGTACATTTTTTAACAGCTGGGTTTTATAGCCTAAGGTTGACCAGGTGTTTAATATAAATAAAGATGCAAATCACTGTGTATTTGTGTCAGCCGTTCAAGTACATAAGTACTTTTAAATAACAGGTTTTGCTGTTTAATAGCAACTAACTTTTATCTGTAATTTCAGATTAATTAAACAATTATTATTTTATGAGCCATTATTAATGTGACTTTCATAATATAAATGACAGTTTCAAAATAGCTTTTTATTCATACACCAGTCTGCTTAACTCTGCCCACTGGCTAAAGCTGATCCATGATGAACTCATGTTGACAATATTAGCATAAAATATTTAGAAATCAAAAATGATACCCTTTAGTGTGACAAACTTGAAGTTGACTTCATGAAAATAGAGTTGATCATGGTGGTTTGGCAGATAGTACTGTCTCACAGTGACTGGTCTTTGCAAGAAGATTTGGACTTGATTCCTACTTGCTTTCTGCAAAGTTTGCATTTTCTCCCTTTGTGTAGATTTCCTTCCACAGTCCAGAGATCTGGTTTTTGGGTGAACTGGTCACACTAAATTGCCCTGAAGTCTTTGTCCATACTCAGGAATTCAAGTTTTGTTTTGGTTCGTTTTGGAGCTCATTGGATGGGGAAGTTTTTGGGAAAAACTGGATCAAGCGAGGTCTCTCATTCTCTCTTCCTTCAGACAAATTTCTCTTACTGTAAAGAGGAGGGGCTTAAAATGGGAGTCATGGCAACTAAATGTTGTTTTATTTAGAAGTTGACTTATATGTTAGGATATGGATGCTGTCCTGTTGTGGTATCTAGTTATGGGTGAGCATTGTTTTTTATAAGGTGTGAAGCAACTTCCACATGATTGTGAAGACCTGTTTTCTATGTCTGTCTGTTTGTCTGTGTGTGTGTGTGTGTGTGTGTGTGTGTGTGTGTTCTGTTGATTCCAAAAAGTCCTCCATGCTTGTGTTCTGTGACTGTGAAGGGTCCTGCACTAAGACCTCCGTGATGTGTATATGTTCCCGTTCCCCTACACATCACAGAAAAAAGCAAAAAGCACCTTTATAAAGAACACCATACCGGCATAGTCTCATTGTTCCCTGTCAGTTTTTATCACAAAGCTGACCTCAGAAAAGCAACTATTTCCTCAGAAAGGCAAATGAGTCATGACTGAACACTAACAGTGTAGAGCTCTAAATGAAAAGTGATAGAGGATTAACTATAGTGACTCACAAGACAGGTCATTTAGTGTTTCCCACATATAAATGACATTTCTCTCGCTTCTGTTTATTTATTTGATGGGAAGAAGCAACTCCGACTGTAAGCAATACTTAGCATCATATCCATGAAGTGCATTGCATGTAAAGGAGCAGATGGGTTCTGAAACAGCAGTAATTTGATTTATGATGCCCTGATGACCCCAGGGTGGCCCTGCTGTGGAGCTGTTATGAAATTCTACTGTGTTCGCCAGAGTGGTTTCACTGCACTGTTTGTTTGTCTGAGCACTGATCGAGGAGACTGAATGCTTTGTCAATCCTAACCCGGCAAGCAAGGAGATGTGCAGTACATGTACACAGACACCTCAGACAGTGGTCCGAAACAATTTGGAGGTGTTTCTGTGCAGCTTTGAAAAATATCTTAGTGTTCAAGTGGACCAAGTGGATAGACAGACTCCCAGTCTAAGTGCATTACCTTTACGGGCTGAGTAGAAACTGACCATTTTTTCAACAAGCTCATGATGTGCTCCAGTACATAACTATTATCTATTTGTACAATGGACTATTATTGTTGTACCTGATTATTATCTTGTTGCCTCACTCCCAGCAGTTCTTAAGGTGATTACTTTCATATTATCAGAACAATATCTTTAAATGTTTGACTATGCAGTTCAATATTCTTCCACATTCTATCTGATGCTGTCCCTGTAAACCACCAAAGTGGTGTGAAATATTTGGGAGTCTGTCTCCGTGTTGTTATAACATGGTGCTTTTCATAAAACTAACTAAAAAGGAATGCATAAAGAAACAACCTGGCAGCCACACCATGCACCACTTACCAAAAGACAGTCTGAGTGTTTAATTTCTGCAAAATATCATTTCCAAAATGTTAGATCAACATTGCCTTTCACCAAAGGAAAAAAAAATGCAAAAGCTGTAAATGAAACGTATCCTATTTTTACATGGAAAAGCTCAGAGGCATTGGGCTTTCGGGCTTTCTTGAATACTGTAACTGGTTAATATCTTAGAATAGGCTGTGATCTGAAATGTTTTTAAGTCCATTTGTTCTCTGATTAAGACCATGGAGAGGTTATTGGGGCTCATTCTTGTACTCCAGTAGGATACCCAGTGTGAGGATGCAATGCTGAGGGGGTGTGGCAAGGTGATGTGTCTTGTTAGCTTGTGATGGCTCAGGAATAACCAGATAACTGCTGAGATGTGGACTCTGAGAATGGAGAGGATGCTTCACTGACCAGCATCAATGGAATGAATGCAGGTCAGTCTTGGAGCCAAGCTGCATGAGGGGCCAACCTGCTGGCATAACTGGAACTTCAGTGCTGTAACCTAAGGTTCAAACCACTGAAACTAATAAATGATTCACAGAGTAAAAAGCACCATTCAGAAGTTTTGCCTCACAAGGGAATTGTCATGTTTTTGTAAGAAACTGATCCTTTCATCCATCAAGGCACCGTTCGTTGAAACAGAAAAAATACATTAATAATGTCACAAATTAATATTTCTATCCAAAATAACTGCTATCACCTTCAAACTTGTTTTGAAGGAATCCCCCATGTGTAGCAATAACAGTTTTGCAGACGCTTTCTAGCTCTCATTTTTGATATTCAGGTTAAATTTCACCTCATTTTTCCCATACAGCTTCCCACAGGTGGGACTTCTTTGCAATGAAGTTGCTCCCATAACAGCTCAAAGGGGTTTAGATCAAGCAATCAGCTGACTGCTTCTTCCCCAGATAGTTTTGGTGTAATGTAGAGATGTGCTTTGGATCGTTGTCTCGGTGTACGATGAAACTGGCACCAATAAAGCATTGTTCACACAGCCTTTTCACCGAAACTCTGACTGTAAGGCTGGCATCCCTGAGTCGTCTCTTCACTGTTGCAGATGAAACTGATGTTTGGTGCAAACTGTTCCATGAAGTTGTCAGCTGAGGACCTGACATAGACTCTGATGGACTTGTCTTCTTGCACAGCTGTGCATCTTCCACACCAAACATCCACTTTGTTTTCTTTCAGGACTCTAATGAACACCTTTGCAGGCAATTTCAGTTTCTTGGCAATCTTCCGCATCGTACAGCCTTCACCGCTGAAAACAACAATAGACTGATCAGTTTCTGGGGAAAGCTGCTTCTTTTTGCACATTTCTGAAAACAAAATTAGACTTTAGAGATGAGAGTGTACTAGCTACTTCAGCAACTGAAACAATGACATTGTGTGACATCTTTCATACTTCATTAAATGGTACAATGTTTTTCAGGAGTTGCAACAACAAATTAGCATATTAGCATGAATAATTAAGGATTATGGAAACACAAAGTTTTGTTAGTAGACTGCAGTAAAGGGTGCTTGGAATGGGACTTTGCAATCCTGTGAAAAGACTGAATAATAATATGCTCTTATTTCAAACTGTAATTTATAACAATGTTAATGCCTTTCCTAAAGGTTCTGGTTAGTTTGATGATACATTAGCAGATAAAAGTGTCAGTTTTACAGAGGTGTAAAAGAAGGAGAAAAAATGTTATTTATTTGTCAAGTAGATGCAGTAAGTAGTGTTTTTTTCTGACTAGTTTTGCACACACAGTAGTCTGTTTCATCACAGCACTGGTACTGAGCAGTGGAGGGATGGAAGTTCATACAGTTCCTCATGACTGCAGTAGGATTTGTCTACAAAGCACTCTGGTTAACCACCCTAGTGGCCTCTGACGCATAGGAAAAGCATCCAGGAAAACCCTGGATGACATGTTAGTCCACCCCACGGTCCTTATCATACCAGCAAAATCATTTCTTACAACAACCATTTCTTACAAATATATGTAGTGTTCTTCTGCACTGAGGGAAACCCTTCTGGCAGCTCAGTTTCACTGCAACAATGTAAGAGAAGAGTATCAAGTCTTTGAGCCATTATTTTTCCCCCAACATCCTTTATTATTGCTAATAGTTTTGGTGTTTGGTTTCTTTTTACCTGCACTGTTTAAACCTGGCTTACATAAAGTGCACCATTCTTTCAGTAACGTTGCTTTAAAATGCTTTCATTTAATAAGACAATCATTGAAACCATGCCCATCTGGATCTGGTCAGCGCTGAGGCAACCTGGGCCAACCCTTATCAAAAAAGTAAGTGATCACTATTTGCTGAGATGTTTTGATTATTTATTTGGGAAGCTGCAATTATTGGACATGAACTGGCAGATCCCCAACTGAAGCCCCCATGATTACTGTAATTGTGGTCTGCAGTGAGAGGTGCTTTTAAGGTTTCCCGTATTTCTAATGCCTGCTGACAGGACTGGCTTTGCCCACGGCATGGGACAGGAAGACAGAGGTGGGCCACAGTGACATCGGACCCCCCCGAAAGCCAGTGCCAAGCCATCCATGACAGATCGGCCCACTCCTCTGTAGAGGAATTACTTAAGGAAGGCCACTTTGTGCATCAAGAGATTTGGACCTCGACTTTGTTACTGGCCGTAACAACACAGCCAGGATGTAGGCAAGAAGGTTCCCGTGGAAATGAAGAGATAAGTTTTTTCTGATTGTTCAGTTGTCAGTTTATACAGAGCTCTGCAAGACTAAGTCATATCAAGAATTACAATGGACAAAATGTACATTGTACATTGCTGTATGGAATCATTAAATGTAATAACAATAATACTAATAAGCATCCATTCTACCTTTGAAAATATACAAAACCTCCTATGCATAAAGATGTAGGAATCAAAAAAACATTACAGCACCAAATGGTGTCAAACTGTAAATTCAAGCAGTTAAATTTCAGTTTTCTTCAGATATTTTTAAACACAAACTTTCTGGCAATGAGTGGCGTTGATGAGAGGTTTGACTGAGTCAACCATTGTTATTTGTTTAGCAGCAGAAAGGTTTGGCATGGAAGAGAAGGCTGTCAACTCAGGATGTACCAAAATCAACAAAGCACGGAGGTTTAAGACAGGAACTGAGGGCGGGACTGAGTCGGTTTAAGCTATCAAGTATGGGAGAAAGAGTAGCACTGGCAGAGCTGAGGTGTCTCTCTAAGGAAAATATGTATGTCTCTGTGAAAGGTACAGTGACAAATAGGAAGGAAAGAAGGAGCCAGAAAGAGGACAGTGGATTTTTAGTGGATCCTTTTGGGTTCATTAGGTGGCTGTTGGGGTGGAAATGATGTGCTCTAAGGAGGAGACTAACAGCTACTTTGAAAATGGTTGCAGTGATTCGGCCAGAGATTTGGACCTGGAGCAGTGTAGGGCCTAACAAACTTGGGAAACTCTTTCAGCACCTTGGATGAGGATAAACCTACATAGAAGGAGGTATAAGAGACCAGAAGTAGGGCAAGAGTAAGCTCAGCCCCTGGCCCAAGTACAATTTTACATAGGCTCTGCAGGGTGCTGAAGGTGATCTGAAGGTTGCGCACAGTTACACAGCAATGAAGGTATGCTGATGGAGTGCACATCACTAAACAGACCATTTCAGAGTTTTCTTTGTGCTCCATGTAGAGGGCAAGTTATTTTTCAGCATTGTTGCTTGGTGTTTAATAGTATTCCTCCTCAAGAATGCATATATAAGAACAGTAGTTTAGAAACGACAAATGCCTAGGCACCAACTTGCTCTGAGTATGCTGGTGTGATAACACAGCTGAGTAGAGAATCTCTTGAGAATATGAGTGTCATGGCTAGATATTACAGAAATTATAGCTCAAGGCCACATAAGCTGGTGGAAACAGCATTAGAGCTGTTCCACATCCTGAGAAAGAACAAGTGTCTCATTCTGGATTATTAAAGTAAGTTCAGTATGAAGACCTGATCAGGAGAAAGAACATCTGAGTAGCATAAGTTGGAGAAGAGGATCAATACAGTCTGTACTATCTCCACCATTCTGTTTGCGCTGACCATGAACACGCTTGTGAAGTTGGAAGTTGAGTATAGAGGTCCATGCAATAAAATCCTGGGGTCAGGGAACCACCCATCAGTACCTTCAGGCTTGACAGTAAGTACATTATCTGTCTGAGTAACAGTAAAGTAAAAATACTTTCAAATAATCCAACTCATGAATAAAACTCTTTGTACAAGATATTTACCATTCCATTTATGAAAACTATCATATTATCACTCCACAAAGATTACACATTTCCTGAAAGCGCAATCCTTACTAGGTCAGTGTCATGTAAACTCCACATACTGACTGAGTCATACTCAAACCTACATCCAAATGCTCAGCCCAGGCTCTGTGAGGGACCAAAGCTATTTTCTGAACCAAAAATCCTGCCCTCCAGTAGTGCATAGCATAGCATATGATAAGAAGCCCTCTATTTAGATCAAGTTGGTCTAAAAATAATTTAATATCCAGGTTACGTAAATTCATGTTAAAATGTGGTCTGTAGTGTAAAGGCATAAATATTTCTGTGTATTTAGGAGTTTGTATGTGAAGCATTATGTGGAATTATAGGATTTAAATTATACTATATACATGAACATCTCTGCCAAAGCAAGCGATCGTGAAGGTACATGAAAAACATGAGCCCTGCTAAGACAGAGATTGTGTGCTTGGTTTTTGCTTTTATATTTTCCAAAAACACAGTGGACCATCCTCGCATGATCCCCTCCATGCAGCCTATTCGAGGACTGGGAATAAGTGGACACTCCACCAACAAGGACCCTGAGCAAATACATAACTGAACACCTGAGGCTCAGATTTCAACATGAGGTGTAAAGCTCTGCTCTGCAAATGTTCCGGGGCTTCAGTCAAACAGCCGTCATAATAACTTTGATCACTAAAATGGTTTCCTGGAATACAGTTGCGGACACTGAAACCACCATGCAGCCAAAAGGTTGGATACAAAATTCAGTAAAATTGTCATTAACCTTCCTTGCAGCACAAAACTGTCCCACTCCCCTTAACAACATGGGGCACTTAGAATCAATAGTTATATATAAAGTGGCCTCCAAAACTGTTGGCCACTCTCACTATTTTCCCAACCGTATGTATTAAGATAGACTGCATTCTCTTAAACGCTTTTTCTGGTTTTGTGCTTTGGGATTATTATCTAAAATTTGCTAAGTATTGTTTGCTTTTACATATTTAACTTTTTATGCATTTTTTGTATTTGTTACCTAATATGTCTAATTTTTTTTATTCTGACGTAACAAATATGAAATAACACAGAGGCCAGTAATTAGGAATCCTATATTTCTCGAAAAAGCACAGTATTGCTCATGAATGAATATTTGTTTTAAAAGAAGTCAGATTTTCTTTGATGATGACACGAAGCTATATATGTGCTCTGTTTATTTTACATTTTATATTGTTTTTTATCTTGTTTTTTTCTTCTTCTGCTTTATCAAGGTTACCAGTAATTTTGGAAGTTACTGTATATAAAGTAACTACTATATACAGTACTGTGCAAAAGTCTTAGGCACCTTCTCAAAAGTGCAGTAGACAAAAAAAACCTCAATCAAATCAATATTTGGTGTAACCACCCTTTGCCTTTATAACAGCATCAGTTCTCTTATGCAAACTTGCATGCAGTTTAAGGTAGAGGTTGGTAGGCTCTTCCAAACATTTTGAGGAACTGGCCACAGTTGTTCTGCAGACTTTGACTGTCTCTGCATGTCCTCCCAGACTGACTTGATCATGTTGAGATCAGGGTTCTGTGGGGACCATAGCATCTGTTGCAGGATTCCTTCTTTTTGCTCAAGATAGTTGTGTATGACTGAGATTGGGTGTTTGAGGTCATTCTCAGGCTGCACAATGAATTTGGGACCAATCAGAAACCTCCCTGATGGTAGATAAGAATCTACCTGTACTTCTCAACAGACATTGAAGTTGCATGCCTAAGACTTTTGTACAGTACTGTATAAAGTATACATAAAGTAACTGTGACATATATATGTAACTGCCTTTCCTATGCAATGTTCAAATATAGAAAGGCATGCTGCTGACACAAGAATGTACTAAATGCAGATATGAAAGCAATATATTCAAACAGAGACTTGGCGCTTTGATTAAAGTCTAAACTGCTAAACTGTTTAACTCCTGGTTTTCTGCTGGGAAATTTGGAGACTTTGCTTTGCTTTTTCTGTTGCACCAGAAGAACAGCACTGATAAAGAACATATTACTTCTTGACTGAGTTCTGCCAGCTGACAGTTGTGCCCACTGCTGAGCATATTAGGCCAGTGCTGACGCTTGTTATACAAAGTTTTAGCTTTTCTCAGACAGCTACATGACCCATACTGCTGTCATCATGTGACTGACACATGTCAACAAAGACATCCCACATGCGATCTGGTCCAGTATAAGTGTCCTCTGTTGCTCAACAAAACTTTAAGCTGAAGCTTGTTTGCTGGTCAGCAATATGACTGCAACTTTTCATTGGGAAATTTTCTTATTTTGGGACAGGAGAATGTGGCCACAGTCAGCCTCCAGAAAACAGCCCTAAGCACACACACACACACACACACACACACACGTTCTGGCCCTGGACTAGGTGCTTAAACACATCTAAAATTATTGTTCGGGGCAGAAAAAATCCAGAGCTGGCAGGAATAACATGATTAAGAATTACAATAATTTACTTATAACTGTAAGTAAAAATGCACAGATTTTCTTTTAAAATATTTACCCAGTGAAAATGTGTGCATTATTTATACAACCTGACACAACTTAGACAGTGCAAAAAATGATCAAAATGTCTCCACCCAGTGAACCGTGCAGTACATCTCACACCCTTTGCTTGTGTGTTAGATCTTGGATCATTTCTGGTAATGATCAGAACTTAGTTCAGCATTCTGTGTCTACCTGTTCAAGAGGAGCATTCTATAAACATTCTATAAAATCAACTGATACAAATGACTAAATAAAAACATAGCAGTAAAACACAAGCTAGAAATAATAACTTTGTCATAAATACTGTATGTTGGTGTTATCATTAACTCTGTCATCACTCTGTTCCTAAGCATTTTGCTCTGATTAAAAACATTTTAATCTTTACGTCTGTACCTCATATTGCAAACAATGAGTTGTAATATTTTACAAATGCAAACGTGGCACCTGGTTTTTGGGACAAGAAGACATGGACTCAGGAATTCAGGTTTAGCTTTGCTTTATTCTGGAGCTTGAAGGTTGAGGAAGTTGTCTGGGAAAAGTGGACTCGGCAGGTCTCTGTCTCTCAGTCTCGCACCCCCAGGGCAATTTCCTCTGACTGTGGACAGAAATGGCGTAAACAAGGGAGTCATGACAAGTAGATGTTTGTGTGGTCATAACCAAACACATGTTTCAGGACTGATATGGTGTCGAGTAGGAGATTCTGTGTGTGTAAAATGTTCCATATATTGTGTGAAGTGTCCGGCATCATATGTCTGCGAAACATCCTGTGCATGACGTGTTAGATGTTCTGACTCCACAACATGCTACAATGAACATTTTCACATTTGCTCATTTATTTCTTATTTAACTTTCTTCACCAGTGGATTAATGGCCCCTGTTCATAAGTGGTTCCATTCATAAATTCATTCTCACTCTTATGATACTGTGTACCAGTGGGGTACACAGTATCATTCATAAACAAATTTGCTTTTTTTCCCACACTGAATATTCTCAGCTGCATGTTTCCATTAAGCCTAATGAGTCCATTTATTGTATCTTTAGATAACTGCTTCACTGGCATACAACAGTGGATGAGCAACTGCTGTTTATCTGTTAACTCAGGAAAAACTAAAGCGCTTGGCTGTGGAACCCTGCAAACTGATCATATTTGTTCTTAATACTTAATTTCATCTGCATTGCACGTCTGCATTTTATTCAACATAGATCTATTGTTTGTTTCTCACATTAGTGCGTTAGCTATGTCTTGTTTCTTTCAGATGAGAAATATTGGTAGAATATTGGTGAGAAGATTCTTATCAAGGCAAGACAAGGCTGGACATCCTCTTGAGCAGAACTAACTACAGTAACGCTCTACTATCAGGTTGTCTGTATCAAATTGTGCCCAGCCTGCAGATGACATGGAATCCTACTTTAAGGAGCAGAGAAACTATTTCAGCAGAGAAACTGTTTTATTTTGTAACGGACAGTTTGTGACACTAGGGCCATCTGGATCTGGTCAGCGCTGAGGCAACCTGGGCCAACCCTTGTCAAAAAAGTAAGTGATCACTATTTGCTGAGATGTTTGGATTATTTATTTGGGAAGCTGCGATTATCAGACATGAACTGGCAGATCCCCAACTGAAGCCCCCATGATTACTGTAATTGTGGTCTGCAGTGAGAGGTGCTTCTAAGGTTTCCTGTATTTCTAATGCATGCTGACAGGACTGGCTTTGCCCAAGGCATGGGACAGAGAGACAGAGGTGGGCCACAGTGACATCAGACCCCTCTGAAGGCCAGTGCTAAGCCATCCATGACGGATTGGCACAAGTCTCCTTAGAAGAGTTACATAAGATGTAAACAACCCCACCTCAATGTTCTTCAGTAGAGAATGAGCATAATTCCGGCAGCAGTATGGTGCCCAAGAGGGGCTAACTACAGTTGTGCATACACAAGCACTAACAACCTTGCCCAGCTACAGCGCTGAAAATAAAACACAAATAATTTGAGCATTTAACTTATAAATGTGCGTCATATTTTTTGATAAATTCAAACAAATTTAATGTCGTTTCCAAAAGGGTGTGGTGGAAGCAGAGTGGCAAGTTTGCCACTTTTTTTGGTTTATGTAGAGTTCTAGGAGTGCATAGTAATATTTAAGATTACAAAGGGCAAATTTATATGAAATACAGTATCTGTTGTACATTTGCAAGAAATATTTTCTTCTAGCCCACGCCGGGTCCTAGACAAGGTATTTTTTTCATATATAACAGGGTCTCATACAACAAAACCTCCATAAGAGCTTATGAACATGGATATCCTGTTTCATTACAGCAGTTTTATCATTCAGCACAACAGCGCTTTTACAGACTGTCATTTTACACAGTTACTTTATCCACTCTCTACTGTGTCCGAAAAGCATATGAACACTTTGCTTCTTACATAAGAAAACTTAGTTTTCTATATACTATACTTTCTATCACAATAGGAAGTAGGGAATATAAACAAATCTAGAACAATCCCAACCCCCCACAACCCACCCTTAAGGTACATATAAGATCATAGCTGAAATAGAAGATTTGGTATTTCTGATTAATTGAGCTGATGCTTTTCACAAAAAATAACTGACAGTGTTAACATACTAGCAAGTATTAACCCACTTATAAAGTCTGGTAAAGTTCACTGAGCAGTTCTGGGTGAGTATCTTACTCCAGGGGACCACAGGAGGAGGTGGGATCAAACATTTGCTAGTAACGCTACACAGCTCCTCTAATGGCAGTTTCCATGTGCTTCCCAGGATGAAAAAAATGGACAGTGATTTTGTGAACTTTAATTCTTTATGTCATGCAACAGCAAAATTTTCTAAATGTCTCCATCCATGATGCACCCAGCCTTGTGCACTGTTTCCTGGATAAAATCTGGACCCCCAGTACTTTGCAGTGCTTTACAATAGACAATTTTATAGAACATACTTCATGAATAAATAAAGCAGTGTCTGTGTTATTAAGTTTTTATTTACTGTGGCTTAGTGGTAAGAACTGCACTGGAGTTATGAGAGTTGAGTTACAAATGGGAGCCTATTTCCACTGTTTGTAGGATTAATCGCACATATTATT
This sequence comes from Arapaima gigas, assembly GCA_900497675.1. Lineage (NCBI taxonomy): Eukaryota > Metazoa > Chordata > Actinopteri > Osteoglossiformes > Osteoglossidae > Arapaima > Arapaima gigas. Next base: position 181,111 of record UFQX01000183.1, on the reverse strand, counting down.
TTTAAATAAGTCTTTCAGTAATTATTTTGTTACACACCTCTGTGTTTGTTACATACCTCCAATGCTCCATTCTGCTCATGGAATATTTTTTACAAACATGTGGCACATTTTTTCAGATTTTCTTTGAATCCCCCTTCAGAAGGGCAAATCACTTTCTCACTAATGTCTATATATTATTTAAAAATAATTTACATCCATTTTAGCATCGTGACCTGAAATGAGAGACAGTGGGTTGTCCACCATCAAAGTCAGTCAAGATCACCTGCCTGGAATATCTTATGCACCATCCAGGATAGTATAAAACATACCCTCACAGACCAATGCAAAACTAAAAAAGAAAAATGTTATTTGCAGAATACAGTGCAGAGATAGTCTGAAAACCTTGGCTACATTAAGTGGATGTGAAGAACTATGACCGACTGTTGATCATGACGTTGACACTGGGCACAAATTTAACTGGAACAAGGTGAAGATTTTGGCACAATCCAGTTACAAGCAAAGTTGTTTTGGTCAGCCTGGTCCATATAAAATTGGATTTGATGTTGTTTATGAACTCATTCAAATCAAAGAGCTCATGCAATGGAGTCTTAACCAGGGAAGATGAGATCAACACACACAAAACCCAAAAATGAGCAACTAAGCATCACCAGTGAATCAACTAATCACAACTTGTCGTCCACCAGCGAACACTTTCTTACTTCTAAGTCCATCAGTCTTTCTTTGCTCTAAACATGTTCTCCTGACTGCAGTGAAACTTTCACACCCATCCACCTGTTCTTCTCTATTTCTAATGAACAATGTAATGCATTATATTAATATCAAGGTTAGTAAAGATGGTTCTATGGATCTCTGGCTCATTTCACACATTGCAGCCTGCCTTGTACCTCCAGCCAAGGCCTCATGTCCAGAGTTAAAATCCAGAGTTAAAAACCTCCTTACAAGGCTTTTTTCAGATGCTGGTGAAACTGTAAACTCGGAATGCAGCTTTAAAAATTGTCACATTCAGTTTTGTGTAAGTTTATTGATTATATGTCACACTTTCTTCCACTCCCTTTCAACATAGTCCCCTTGGACACTATCTGACATTGGTGCTGACATACAACTTCTACATTCCCTTCATTCCCATTTTCTTTCATTGCTGGCTGCTCCAACACTCTAGAGAGACCAGAACTTTGTTCTTAAATCATTATTTCATTGCTTCGAGCATAATGCTCATGTTTTTTGACTGCAAAATGTAGCACGTCTGGCTGATCATTGATAAATTTCCTCAGGTTCTCATTTGAACTGTTCTGTGTACATTCGTGTATATTTCAAGTTCCATCGCGTCTTCAAAAGCAGAAGGTGCGTTTCAAACTTATTTCATCCCTTTAAATAAAGGATAAGCACAGTTCAGTGTATTAAACCCCTTAAATAATTTCCATGGTGCTCTAGAGAATGTGAGAAGAGACCTCTCAAAACATGTCCTTTAATTGTGACTTATTCTGCTCCTCTGAGCACCGAGGTGTATGTGAGTTATGTGGGCATCAATTAGCAAATCTGTCAGTATCTTCTTAGGATAATTGGCTGGTCTGGTAACGTTGCTTGCTGCTTTCCCACAGCTTTCATCTTTTCTCTCTTCTTAATCCTTAGCAACAATCCAAGTGTCCTAGAAGGGTTTTAGTGATGCATTTCACACTGACTCAGCATGTTTTAGTCACTAGATTCAGCTTTTGAATCTTCTGAGCCTTTAGCTCACGTCCCACTTCAACGAATATAAAACAAAGAATTAAGTTCTATTCTGCCTTCAAGACCTTGTCACACATATCTCACATTGCAGGATGCTCATGTTGTAAAAGCAGAAACAGAGCATCTTGAAACTGATTTTTGAGGTGTTTATACCTACAGAGAGTGTATGTTACTTTTTTGACCAAGCACTATAAAAACTCTCGCTGAAGCAGTTCTTAGATACAGTACTGATATATATAGCTGGCTGAGACATTTGTCACATATATGGGTTTTAATGCAAGCACCAATAAAAAGGGGAAGATTTTAATCTTTAATCTTGGTGTGGAATTTTAATTGTCTTTCATATTTCCCCAATCTTGATTAAAAAGTTAGGTCTAAAGTCATAGTTTTTTTCCTTGTCTTACAGGGAGACTATAAATTAAGGAGGTTGTAAAACAACAAATATCCCAGGCTCATCACATAAAATAGGGATTATGAATGTAGTTAAAAACTAACAGTGTGTTTGAAACTATTAATGTGTATATATTCAAAAACCACTCCTGTTATTTCCTTAATACCCTTTACTTCTCACTTCAGAAAGCCCGAACACTGGTGGTAAACAATAATAAAGAAATTCAAAAAAAGCCTAAAAAAAACCCTTTTTGTAAGTGTTAAAATTTGCCCCCCCCCCACACAGACAAATTTAGCATCAGCCCTCTGCAGTCTCACTTTTCCTCATGATGATTATCAGCCGAAGCACAAGGATGTATCACTTGATCAGCTGCTTTTATGCCCTGCAGGACCTCATTGTTGTTTGAGTCTCCTTTTGCAAAAGCCATTAAAATTATTTTCAAACAATGGGAGCAGTGAAGTATAGTTTGACAGCTAAATGTACAACATGTTGATGGCCCTGGTATCAAGTGCATGCTGGTCATAGCATCTTCAGCAAAAACAGTATGGTAACAGTGGCTTACTGCATTCAAGAAACACCCTGAATGTGACACCACTATCGTGATAACTTGGAGATGTGGATGAAGGTGAACTGAACAACAGAGGATATTTCCAACTTCTATTTACAACTACAACTGCGACAGGTGATTGGTACAGGTTCTGTGCTGTAGAAACATGAACGCAAACAGACACAGACACTTGGAAGATGCAGTGACTAGAGGACTTGGGGAACATGACCGCTCAGCAAATTTGGAAAATGGAATCCTTCGAGGGCTGATACACAGGCAGCAGGTACTCAATACAAGCAGAAGTCAAAGGGCAGAGCAACTCAAGTAAGGCAGTACTGTGTTTTGCACTGAGTGAGAATCCTCAGCCTGACTGGTGTCTGACTCTCCCTTTTAAAATCCTGCTTACTCAGTGGTACAATGATGGAGAGACTGAAAACAAGCATGCTGGGCTCTGCTAGGGCCTCTGCTGGTCACTCGGAGTGCTGCTCCCAGAGCTTGTGACAGTCACTACATTACAGTGTTAATACTGCATAAAATGAAATAAAATAAAATGAATAATACATTGGGTTTATCTAACCATATGTATTGTCCAGCATGGGGCATTTTATTGCTTTATCTACACAATCAAAAAAACTTCCATAAAGGAGATGTACCTGGCCTTATTCAAAGTACAGTTATGTAAACACCTTGGTGTGAGCTGGTTGGCGATACTGCCCCAGCAGAAGCGAAGATTGAACTGATGGAGAGCCCCCTGTTGCCCACCCCTGTCTAGTCCCAAAGGGAATTAATGAGGAGCAACTATTGCCATTTCAGACACATTGGAACCGGGATATTTAAGCCAGTTGATCTGAAAACCAAGAACTGCTGCTTTGGGAGAGACTGCATTGGAATGTGAGCTGCTTTTCAGGCCTTATTTTGGCTGTTTTTTGTGTTATTACAGCCCATTTTTTGTTGGTGAAACCTGCTGTCTGGTACTTTTGTCCTACATATGTTGCCACCCCGCAACTGGCCACATTGGATATAGCTTTAGTAAATAAAAATAACAGTTAGAAATCCAGTTATGTCTGTGTGGAGTTTGCATCTTCTCTCTGCCTGCAGTCCAAGGACATCTGTTTGAAGTTAATTGGTCACTCTAAAATGCCTATAGTGTGTGACTGCATGTGGCCACTCTGAGATGCAGTGACATCCCATCCAGGGATGGGACTACAGTGTCTTGACCAGCACCCAGTGATCCTGAGACAGGCTTTGGACTGCCATGACCCTGGATCAAGCAGTTAAGAGTAATGATGGATGGATTTTTCATTTTAAAACTGTAAACTTTGAGTTACTTCAAGTTGTAAAGGTTGGAAGAGAACTGAATGAAGATGTCCTTCACCTCTATTGTGTTTCAGTGCCTTCTGAGGGCATTCTGATTTCAAGTACCATGCGGAAATCCAGGGGTTTTTTTTTTCTTCCACTACAGCCAGAAATTTTAGAAAATACAGTCACGTTTGAAAGTTTGTGAACCCTTCAAGGTGGTTACTTTTTGTAATAGTATATAGCTGCTATATGAACCAGAACTCTGAATGAATATCCTAATATATAATATATAATGAATATCCTAAATAGAGCTCTGACATATAAAACAGGAAGTAAACCATCACATTGTGATATTTAGCACACTGCCAGATATTCTGGTGTGGAAAAGATTACTTTTCAGCAAATAATTTGTGGAACCCCCTTTATCAACATTAAGATCACTCAGTCACCTCCTATAACCAATTATCAGTCTCTGACATCTTGCCAGAGTAGCTTTCCTCCTCTTTATAGAACTCCACCAGATCCCTTTGATAGACATCTTGCATGAACAGCCGTCTTCAGGTCCTGCTGCAGCATTTCAGTGAGATTCAGGTCAGGGTTCTAGCTTAGCCTTTATAGTGGATTTATTTGAATGTTGGTGGTCATTTTTGAGCTGCCAAACTGACCTCCTTATATTTTTCTCAAGAATTCCTTGATATTTCTCAGAATTGATCATTCCCTCAGTGATTTCAAATTAACAAGGGCTAGAATATGAAAAACTGCTCCATGCTTCAGCAAGATTTTTTATAGTTCTTGGTCAAAAATACTTGACAGTAGGGATGAGGTTATCATGGTGGTTCTTCACCAAACATTGGGCTCTTGTGTCCAAATGGTTTAATTTTGGTCTCATCTTTCCAGAGAACATACTTTCAGTCTTTAACAAAAATGGGGCAAACAGTTTTGTGCTTTTTTGAAATAGGCTTCTTCCTAGCAACTCTTCCAAAGATGCCATTTCTGTTCAGGGTCCTTCTTATTGTTGATCTATGCACCAGGACTCCAGAAACAGAGAGGCTTGTAAATCTCTCAGTGTTATTTTATGACTACCTTTACTCCTTCTATTATTCTCCTTGTGACAGTGGTTGAAATTTTAGGACATCCACTTCTTGGCAAGGCTGCCACTGTATTAAATGCCCTTCATTTGTATACAGTTTACAGCAGATTTATGGAGTCTGAATCTTCTTTCCCTTGTTCAGACTGATGGGCATCCACCACTTCTTTCCCCAGTTCTGCTCAGGTCACGTTAGTTCAAGGCACGATCCTAGACACACAAGAAGAGCAACTGACTCGTAATCTTGAAATTATTTATTATTATTTTTAATTCAATTCATTATTTTGTTTTGTTTAGTTGGTTAACATTTGATCATTGACCCATCTGACCCTATACCTTGATTTAAGTTACGTGGAAATAAGGGTTTACTTATTTTTGCACCTTCCCAATTTCTTCTATAAACTGTGCATATTATTTAGTTGCATGGACATTTTCTTTGAAAACTATCAAAACACATAGATTTATGCCACTTTTTATGTGCTTGTAGTGCAATAACAAACATTTGTTCCCTCCAGCCAAAGTTCAGGCCGTCCCTGATGGTCTGCATGCTCTGACTCTTTTGTAGCAACAGGCTTTCTGTTCTCAAGTGTTAGATGACACCATATCATCCTTATATGAATCAAACCTCTTCCTAATTGACAAAGCTGTGGACGTCATTCAAACTGCCCTGTCTGAAAGCTGACATGCAACCTCTGTCACCCATTTTACTGGGCTCATCCATATGCGAGAGGCTACCTTGTTTGGTGCAGATGCACCTGTCATGATGTACCCGATTAAAAGATGAGCAGCTTCAGTACAGTTTACATTAGTCATGTTGGGCCTGCTGTGTGTGTCGAGGAAGAACTACAGCAACAGACTCAGTTCAGTAAAATTTAGTTCACATCAACTAATGTTTCAGGTTTGTAAAGCGAACTTCCCAACAGGTTTCCACTGAGCACTAATACAAAGAGCAGAATATCAATACTTTGAGCAGAGAGACACACAACAATTGCCACTAGTAATTAAAATGCTGGTAAAACCATTAAAACAAGCCAGAATAATTATCGCTTAGATTTCTGACACAGAACTTATTTATTGCATTGTCTTTTTATTGAAATACATTCGTTTTATACTCCATTCCAGCACTATGGGTGGCGAATATGAGTAAAAATATGATAGTTCCAGATGTTTTCACATTACAAGGTATGTGCTCTAATATCGTCATATTTTGTTTTTCTAACGTTGGCTAGAAAAATGACAATATATACAATATAACTGACAAAAGCAAAAACTTTCCATTTATAAAGGGCCTGCAAAGGGAAGAAAGATCTTTTTGGTTTTCTCATTCTAAAATTATTTGTAAATGGGGTAATTTTTTGACAGATGTACCTAGTCTGGTTCACAAAGTGAGCAGCTCCAGGTGAAAAGCATTCAGATGTAGCTAGGGACCCAATTCAAAACATTAAAATGAGTACAGTTATGTAAAGTATTTCCTTTGGAGTTTTATTTTGAGTCACTGTCACCACTGGCTTAAACAGTGAACATTTGACCATTATCATCTGCCACCTCTTCGGTGGACATTCCTCATACACTCAACTCTCACACCACGAGTTCCCGTGCAAAGAAAACCATTACAACAGCTTGGGAACATATCCCATTGAATAGGGGTATTAAACAAAATTTCTCATCATGCTCAAATGCCAGACCTGAAGTGGGTTAGACTTCTCCAAAATGTCATTTTTACAAAACTAATTCAGAAAGACCCCTTTGATCTAAATGATTCATAGAAAAATTCAGCACCCACCAGAAAAGCAGTGGGCTATTGTCCATACCTTCAAGACCCCAACAAAGTAACAACTTTACTCAGGAGTTACCATCACCATTTTCCCAGCAATGTCTACACAGGGCCAGCCTCTTGCAGATGCGTTCCTACTACCATCACCATAACTGGCAGCCTCCTACAGCATGCCACATCTCCAAGGCCTCCACAGGTTCACCTGCTTCTGCCCAAAACCACATGACCACACGCTCCAGAGAACCAGCAATCTCCTCCCAGTATCCCATCAAACAGGAGATCCTTCCCCAAAAGCTCTCTGTTTGGATTCTCTCTGCTATGCTTTGAGACCCAGGACAGTGGGACACAACTGTAGATGGATAAATGAGCTTTCGCTTGATTTGTTATTCTGATTACATTTAAGTTTCACTGGGCAGTGCATTAGTTGTGATATATTATTCAACTATTTGACGTATACTTGGCATTTGATGCCTGGGACAATCCATTAAGTTTTCTCAATCTGAGAGTGTGTGGCTTGTGCCAGAGCTGCATTTTTAGCAAAACTTGAATTCCTCACCCATGGAGCCCAATAGAAGGGCATGCTTACATTTCATTCGAATAAAAAGTCAAACAGAAATAAACTAACGTGTTCTATGCGCTTTCCTCTAACTGCTATACTAATTTAGGATTTTTTACGCAGCAAAGCAATGAAATATGAAGGATGTCATATATTATATTATTATGCTATAGTATCCTAGCATGACCTGCAGTCCTTTTCTTATATTTTTTCTGTGACCTGCACTTCAAAAACTCATCCGCCCCTGCTGTATCAGAGCACATGTCCTCAGATTCTTCATAAGCATATGAATATTGATATTCATGAGATTTTCTTTATCTTGTTTACCAATTCGTATTAACTTTTTCCAGTAAAATCTGCAATGATTCAGAGAAATCCATATTATTCTCAATGACCCTTTTCATGATCAATGCAGTTTGCTTTGTTTGCTTAACAGAATTTTTCCAGCTAATCTGTCAACAAATTTTTTATATGTACCAGGAAATAAAACATTCAAGTGGCAAATTTTTCACTCACTCTCAAGACCTGTGAGAGCAATAACCCAGTGACCACCGGAGGCCTTTCCTCAGAGCTCCTCCATTAGGGGTCTGCTGCCTGACTCAAACCTGCTGGGAAACTGTTTCACACTGGATTTGGGTTGGTTTCTTATGTAGAGCTTCCGGCTCAGGTTGGGTTCTGGTTTCTTTCCTAATAAGTGACAATTACTTGTTTTTAATTTTTGTTTTAAATTCATTTTTATTAAGAAATGAGTCGTCCATCTGGTGTGCTGTTGTAATTGTTCATCCGCTCTCACTCTTATTTGTAACTGTTTGTAACTTGGAAAAGGAGAACTAATGAAAACGCAGGAATAATAAGCTGGCGACAACTTTGTTGTGGAAACATTATGACTTAGAAGTAACAACTGATAAGAAGCTCGACTGGTCACGGACAATGTAGGGATTGCAAAGCTATTTTAAGTTACGACAGCGAGAGAACTGGGACTTCTTCCCTTCAGTGACACACGGACTGTGGATGCAGCTGTTCGGCAGCAGCTTTTAGAAGAAACAAATGTCGGTGAATGTACTTCACTGCACCAGTTAAATCAATGCATTTGTTAAATCAGCAGCTTTTTCACAAGTGTATACAGTGTTGTCCTCAGGATATTAGCCCATTCCATACCATTACAGGAATTGTTAGGTAAAAATAGAGTTTGAATTAATAAAGGTTTTCACACAAGCGTTTCATTTTTGGGACAATTAAATGTTTACAGCGCAGCGTATCGATCCCTTTATGGTAGCTTTGCTGTGCAGTATTACAGTTAGTAGCCTCAGCAAGACTGCGTTGGCTCCTCACTTGAGACATTGCAGACACAGACCCAGCATTTGCACCTTTCCTTTTGTTCAGCAGCAGAAACTCACCTTTCTAAACAGAAAAACCGATAAACCGAAAGCTCACTGTGCTGAGACTGAAATGCAGCCTTTTAACAGCCATTTTGAGTTTTCTGGACAGTTTGGCTCCAAAATTGAAATCTGGAAATAAAATCCTCAGGAAACGTAGCTTATTGCTTTGGTTTCTATTTTATTACTTTGGTATTCTATTTCTATTTATTTAAAATCTCTTGGTGGCATTATTGTGAATGGTTGGGAATGGTGGTAGTAGCATCACTGGTGACACAGGTGGGAAATTTGGACATACACTTTGTGGGAAAAGGTATGTAGTGGCACAGCAGGTTAAGCTGCTTCTAGGCTGCTGTGGGGTTTAGATGTGCAGAATTTTCATATTGTCTCTGAGGTCAAACCAAAGGTTCTTAATTTTTTCAACATGTTTGAATACTAGTTAGTGTCACAGTTTAACCCTTGGTGTGAAGGTACCCCTGTCATCTAGAAGTTGAACCTTCAAGCCTATTGTGGAACACACATGAAGACTGCAAGCAGAAACCTTCAGCAGACTTTAATATGAGCAGCTGTGCAGGTGAGATACAGAACAATTGTGAAGAGATGAACACACGTGCTCAGCTTACCGTCTAGGGATTCAAGTTAACTTATCTCAGCTTTGGACAAGTACAGAACCATCCTTTGGTCAGTAATCCTAGCTTTGATATTAGAAAAAACTAAAAAGTCTTCCTGATAACAAGCAGACATGATGCTGGTAACGTGTACATCAGCCATCCTGGCGTTGAGGGTGTTTGTTCCCAAACGCCAGCTAACCACATTCACACATCATATCAAACAACAAAGTAACACTAGAAAGCCCAGGAGACTATTGGCATTTGCCAGGCCATCTGTGTTAGTGTCCTTGAAGTTTTTACTTCCACAAACCGAACATGTAGAAAGACCACTGTCATCTCCAGCTGGTATAATCCATTACACTGCTATGAATGAAGAATATCTGTAATAGCAGTTTAAAGCTTTAAACCTTTCACCACAATAGCAATAGTCAATATATTTACTGCCCATGAGTTCCACATTTCACCAGGTGTCAGTGATATGATCCGTGTCGAATACAATGCAACCATCTACATTTCAGCTCATTTTTCCTCGCCTTGATTTTGCCCATGAAATGGCCCTGCTTTGTTGCCTTGTTACTGCAGTAGACTGCTTTAAAGACGACTACAAAGTGTGTGCCACGGACGTGGAATTTGCTTCCCAAAGCAGCCACCTCTGACAGGCAACTAAAGTAATCATTCAGAAAAAGAATATCGTAGGACCCCGCTTGACTGAGTTTGTGTCCCAAAATCATTGCTGTGATGACAGCCATGTAACCTGCCTGCTGGCACAAAGCTGCCTTGGGGGGCACAGCACAACTGAAGAGAGCCAACCAACGGGTCACGAATCTGTGATCGGGAAATGAGTCCGATCTCTTTCTGTCACTGTTACAGTCGAAGCTCGCACGTTGTTGAATATCACCCTCCTTATTCATCATATCAGTCTTAAACCAGTGAGAGCATTTTATTCATTAGAACAGAAAGATGCATTTTTCTGTTGAATTCAGAGATGAATCCCTCTGCCATTCAGGTGCATATGATTTGTATTTGTTGCATTTTTAATTAAAACTAAAAATAGCTAGAAGCTGTCTTCACGTTAAGAAAAAAATTCATTTCAATTCATCATCTGCTTGGATCTGAAGTTATGAAGTACCACATGCAGATAATGATGGCATAATGTTTTCTAGTGGCTGGAGGTGATATCTTAATGAATTGTAAAGTGTTGGCTGCATTCTGTAACATTTTCTTTTTGATCGGGAGAGACACCTAATTCTGGCCAGCTTGGATCTTCAAATGTTCAGCGGACTTGCCATTAGCCTCATTAGTTAAACCCTGCTATTACGCCACCTTCTGAGCTCCATCTATTGCTGCCTTGGAAGGGAAAATGCTGCTCACACATAAATTGTCTGTAACCCCTTTTCCCTGAAAATAAAAATGATCTTAACCCCATTATTATTATGGACCATAAACTCTAAAGTGATAATAGCCTGAACATAGTCATTTATCCTTTCATAAACATCTCCCTTAGCACTTCAAAAGCTATGAACTGGCAGCTATAATAAAAAAAAGATTTGCTCTCATAACAAGATTGGTGGAGATGAAATCTTGATGCGTCATAATCAAAAAGAGGTGTAAATTTAACTGGAAAGGTCAAATTGAGGTTGGCTGGTTTTCAGCTCATGAACCACCTAGAATATGAGAAAGCATTTAAACCGGAGAAGAGGAGGCTGCTTATCTTTGGGACCTGGGGGATGAGCTTCCCAGGGTTGGTTGAAAGGCTGTATTTGAGTTTCAGCTCCCTGTAATTCAGTCACTTCTGTCCACATTAGGGTGCTGCAGGTTATTACACCATTGCATTAACTAAACACACTTGTACCTACAAAAGCGGCTGATAGTGGAATTTGGGTCATAACTTGAATTGTTTGTAAGTCTGTCCACTGTGTCACAGTGTACAAAAATATGAATAATAGAGCTCAACCCCTGTATTTGATCATGTGTGACAGTCTGTTAAAAACACAGAGCCTAAAATACTTGATTTCCCTTAACAGCTTATACAGCGGAGGGTTCCTCTCTGCTGAAAACTCTGGACATGAAATAGGACATAACACAGACCAGATATTGGTTTATTTTAGTATCTTTATTTTATTATCTTATCATAAGGAAATATTAAAGATAAGTCTACTTTAAAATGGATAAAAATAAAAAAAAAACACACACATCCTGTCCAAAACCTCCTATTTGCTGTGTTCTACAGTGTAAATTTAACGCAGTGCTGTGTTGCACGTGTCTCACTGGTCACTGATGAAGCAAAATTAGACATAAGGAATAAGTGATTAATGATTAATTAATGATTAATGATTAATGATTAATGACATGACCACGTTTGTCAGCATCTGGCCACTTTCACTTTGTAATCAAAAAAAGCAAAATAAAGGAAACGTGCTTCAGTTCATTCACTGAACAGGGTCTGTAGAAGGCTCAGATGTTACAAAAACAAGTGAAAAATAAAACAGGTTCCTGAAGCTGCATTGCCATTTGAGTTTCTGTTCCGAGTGCCTTTTCACTGCAAGAGAAATGTAAGAAAATATTTTCATTCATGAGAATCTGCTGCCTAAATAGGTCAGGGACCAAGCAGAGGTCTAACTCCAACCACCGTAACGCTTAAGTCATGGTGTATTTTCCATGTGTTACTATAAGGCACTTTTTGTCTTTTATTCTGTCATTCTGTGTGCCTCCCTACACTGCCTCTGTTTGTTACTTCAAGAGTCTCTTAATGAGTCTAAATGAGTTTCTTCCTGTGTCCCTCTTTGTGTGTCTCTTGCAAATTCAAGAAAAGTCAGCTTCACCCCACTTGCTTATACCCATCAAGACCAAAACAACGCAAAATTCCCTCAAGTACTAAATTTAATTTCTTTCTTTTTCCCTCAATAGTAGAAGCACAAAAGATATGAAAAATTCACACAAAGATATACTCACAGGAGGGTTTTTATGATGCATTATACATTCCACCACATTCATTTTAATGCAAATAGTGAGATATTAGTCTGAAGCACCCATTTAATGAGATTACAGCAAGCTTTGTATTATACATATGGAAATCGTGTCATGGGCTGGCAGTAAAGGTTACATGTCATCAGCATTACAGTTATTAATTCATGTCTAAGTCGCCACTGGGCAAGAGCTTGAAAATAGCTTCTGGTAAAGACCCACTGAGAACAAGTCTGCTTAATAGCTCTTTCCCTGACCTTCACCACACACAGAAGTCTAGGATAACCTTAGCATCACATCCAACTGTAGTTGAAAACCATGTTTAGTTGTAGTGTCCCAGCCATCAGTCACTCAGTCTCTACCCACTGGCTGGGACGGTCTGTTTGATAAAAGGACCTAACAAATTACCAATAAATTGTGTTTTCGTGGGTCTTCTGCCACACCTTCTTCCAGACTCGTGGGAAAGTGAAGGCAGATGGGCGTGTCCACGTGTCCCCCCTGCTGGCACAGTGATGCTGGGCTTTGGCCGCAGGGGACAGGGAGGACTCGGTGTGCATAACGCAGGCCTGAACATCAGGGCAGTGGCACTGCACCCTGCAGCTGCTCCTGAAATAACCTCCCATTCTCTACACTTGGGTTGCTCTCATTTAACAGCATGCAGGTGTGTGTATTACAGTGGGGGGGGCAGACAATGACACAACAGGAGTTTGGCTCCATAATGCAATATTCAGAATGTTCTGAAAGAAAAATAATGCTTATTTTGGAAATTTTCATTGGTTCATTGCATCATGGCCTTTTTATATTTTTGTAAAAAGCAGCTAATTTGTTCCGCATTTTTTTGTCTCATGTTCATTGATTAACTTTGACTCAATACATATTATTGCACAGCCAAATTAAATGTAAACTTTTAAATTCAGCTGCAAAGTGTGATGTCATTGCGCAGTTTGTCCCTCACAATTCAGCCTGTAGTGTGTTTGTGTGTGTGGCCACTCTGCAATGGACTGACATCCCATCCAGGGAGTGGTTTCATAACCTAGTGCCCCATGACTCCGGGATAGTGCAACCATGACCAGAATGAAGTGGCTGTGGACAATAAATGAATGGAAATAGATGGACAGATTTAAATTCAAACTGATAAAGTTCTGTTCTTTTTCTGATTTATTTTGTTCTGATCAGTACCATCAGGCCAACTGTGCAAAAGGTCAGCAACATAAATGGTTTTTATTAAGAACATCAACAACAAAAATGGGGATATGGCTCCTGTAGTGTGTAAGACAGAACTAGAGAATCTACTGAGCAGGAAAAAACCAGCCAAAACACCTCCAGTAATAAAATGAACATTAACCACAGGATAACTCCAGACACCATGTTGCTCCTTTGCTTCTTTCAAGTCTGTCAAACAAGCTGCTTAGTGTATCCTTAATGATGAGCCAGGTGGTAGCAGCTGGTCATTATTACTTTGGCTTGGCAGGGGTGGAGAGTGGAGAGATGTCCTTCATACTCATCATGGAATCTCCTCTCTCCAGCTCACAATCACAATATTTTACCTGCTTGAATCACCTGTTCTGAGGTATGCACAGAAGCACAACAGAGTCAAATCCAGCTCAGGTAACCACCAGTGTGGCTTGTGAGGATGAATGGAAGAGGTTTGCCATTGCTTTCTTCCATGCATGTTCAAGGGGCTTGGATACAGGGAGAGCATATAAACACTACACCCCCTCAAGCTGGGCTTGAACCCCACATCCAGCAAGCAGCTCTGACTTAACCTATTGTGGCACCATATCCATTCTGAAATTGGTATAAATCTACTGGTATGTTCACATTCAGGAATACTAGCACCCATCTGCTACAGCTATTATAGACAGTGGATTTCAGAAGATAGCAGTTTGGTAAGTGGTGTAATGTCAGTGCTCCTCACAAGCAGTCAGAGAACCGGGGTTTAGATCCCCCATTCTGCTGTTGTACTATTAATTGAGGTACTTACCTCTGCTGTATAAATGTTTAAATTACTGGAAGTAGCTTAACACTGTAGGCTCCTTTGGAGAAAAGCATCATTTAAGGAAATAAATAACAGCTCCTTTGGATCCACTTCTTTCCTGGTCTCAAATCAACTCCTTGAATTTACATCACACCATCTGTCACAGTCACTGCCATGTTTCCCATCAATTCTACACGCAGCTACTTGTGTAATGTGTGCCAGCAAAACTGACTGTGCTTCAACAACGGTGTACATACTGTATGTTAAACTCTGTCAAATGCACTGGAAAAGGCATCTGGAAAATGAATATATGTAAATGCAATAACACTGCTGTTTGGGCCATGAGGGGGTCTCTCCAGAACCACTATGTCTTGATTCACATGCACTATACTGAACACTTGTGAGATACAGAAAAAAACTGCGAGAGTCACTTTACAAAATGCTTTAGACTACTTAGTTACTAAATAACATGATTGTGTAGTAATAAATGTGTTCCGCTCTTTTTGAATTCTACTGTATTGCTGTTTGAAATGTCTGTAGGTGGTAACGCACTGGCCAGGTTGGACACTGCCACCATTTGGCAAATTCTAGCACCTACGCTGATCTCAAAGATAGAACGCAGATTCAAGTCACAGGATTCATTTGTACATTAATTTGTCAGCTGCCCCCCCCCCCAAAAAAAATCAGCGTACAGTCATTTTGCCCATTTACATAGCTGAGCAGTGCAAAGTACATGACAGTACTGGAGTACTCTGTTGCCTCCACTAGAATATGCCTGGATACTGAGATGAGGAAGAAATGTCTTCAAGGCACACCAGTTAAAATAGTATAGAAATTAAACACAAAAGAGTTTGGAAATACTCATATATACCACACAAAATCAATTACCGTTTTGTTACTTTACCTGGTAGCTGTTGTTTCTGTTCCTTTGTAAAGCGCAACTTTGGCTTCCCAAGCAGCTCTGCCAGTGAGGAAGAACCTCATCAGAGAAACTAGGGAGCCTTAGATAACACAGAGCATCTAACACTGGGCAATAATAGGAGTCTTTCCAATTCCCTTCAAACTAGAACTCTGCTAAGAAGTGAGATAAAGGCAGACCAGCTCCCATGATGGTAAGAATCTGCTGAACCATCTAAACCATCTTTGTCACCCAGCTGTGTTCCAAGCAGAATGTTCTTCAGTATGTTCTTGATCTCGTTTCAATGGATCCCAATAGATGTAGTTTATAACAATTTGATTGCATTTTGTTAGCTAAAATCCTACAGGTTGCACAAAACTCAGATGAGTTTTTTTTGTAACCAAAACTTTTTTACCCATTTATATTGCTAGGCCTTTGACAATAGCAGTTCAGGTTATACAGTGAGGGTTTTCACGTTTGGCTCTGAAGAAGTGGAATAAGTTCTGTCTGTCCCTCAGACCTGCCTGATTCCTTTCAGCATTCCAGTAGGGTCTCTAAACCCAGCCCACTTCTCTCTAAATCTAACTGATCCATCAATTTGCATCACACCATCTGTCACTATCACCTTTGTACTTCCTGTCAAAGTCGGTTACATAGACAGCTACTCTTGCCACATAAAAATGGTGGCATTGGACAAACTGACTGCTCTGACCATTAATAAAAAGTCTATATCTAAGGCATCTGTTGTGAAGTGAGATTTTGTTGACTCGGATTTATTTATCGATTTGGATAATACTGTCTGCTAAATGTAAATGTAAATGCACTAGAACACGCACAATCCTTGGATTTTAACCAAGCACCTTCACATTTTAAATCCTACAACTGTGCTACATGATGACATCATCAAATACAGTTAACTGACAGGTGATAAGCAACGCAGGGCTGCGGCTTGACATCCTTCACTTATTACGGTTCTATGTAAACATTTCTTTTCTGGTCTGTTTTGCCAGAAGAAACTAAAAAGAGCAGGTGATGTAGTGGTCAGTACTGCTGCTTTCAAGGACCCGATTTTGAACGGTACTCCCACAGTAAGATATTTACTGAGTAGGTCCTGTAACATTTACCCAACAGTATAAATGAGTAGATGAGTGAAATAAGCTTAACACTGCAAGTTTCTCCTGAAGAAAAGCATTAGTTAATAGATATTAAAGGATTTTACTACAGTACATTCTCCTTCAGTACATATTTCTTTCATATATTTGGTTTATGAAAAGATGTGTGTGGGAGATGTTAATGCCACACTCCCACCAGCAGGAACATTATTGCTTCCATAGGTTTTAGAGTGACAACACCTGTATGCTGCAGTCCCTCATCGAACAAGTCTCTGCTGCCCCCCAGTGGCATCACCAAGTACAACCACAAAGAACAAGGTCTCTACCAAACATCACTACCTCAGTCAGGGCTCAGGGCTCAGTGATGTTACTGGTCATGTTTAAATAGATATTTTGTTTTAAAACTGAAAAGGTCAGCTTGTTTTTGGCCATGCTGCTCTGAGTTCATATCAGGAGCTTATCTTGTGCTGTATGGTAGACTAGATGCTCGTGGGTGGTTCGGCACAACCCTCAAGCTCCCACAAGGTTATTTAGTAGAACACACACAAGTAGAACATCATCACAAGGCCGACAACTAATTTCTGGTGAAAAGGTTACCTTTATATCAAAACCCACAAATAAAGACATGAGAAATCTCCTATGCAAATGAGTTCTAGTCAAAGATCAAAAGAATTGTTGTGTAACCCAGGACGACTGGCTGGGTCTTGACCTCAACACCGGTTCTTCCACCCTACGTTTAAGTGCACACCATATACACGCACGCATACACACACACGCAAACACACCTACTATGGATCAGCAACTGACTATATACTTTCTAAAATAAAACATTCAGTACATTTGCTTTATCACAAAACTGGTTTAATTTAATAATTCTTTATTTTTTAAAATAATTAGACATTTTCCTTATTATCCAACCCTTCTTTTTAAATCATGTTATTGAATCTGGGCCAGTCTAAAGCACACTGTCAGACAGGTCACTCCAGATAGTACTGCACTGCATATTCAATCAAGAGCCCTCAAATACCCCTCAAAAACCCCTCCCAAACCACACCCCATAGCATAAAAAAGATAAAAGGGGAAAAATAGGTATTATTTCACCACTTTTATATACTTGATACTTCTTCAAAGTTCTTATTAAAATATAATCTGAAATACTAAAAGAGAGAAGGTATCAGTATACTGCATTTAATAATAATTTGTAGATCCTTAATATTGTGAAGAACAGACACATACAGTGCTCCTTCTCACAGGTTACACAACAGATCCCAGAAAACGTAGAGGCTGCAGTCACATCGCCTGTGTGTCGATACCGGATCGGCACCAGCTCATAGTGCAGACTGCTTGCAGGGGAACACAGAAGAACTCTCATTTTTGCTGATGCACACAAACATCTCAGAATAGCTCAAGAAAAAACAAATCTAAAAAAAGTTATTACTTTCTTTCTTTAATTTCTTCTTAGGTTCACATGGAACTTGTTGATGGCTTTCACCATCATAGTGTCTTTGGGGGGGGGGCTTTTCCATCACCAATCCTGTTTTCTTTATTGACAGCAGCACTCTTCCTACTACGAGAGGAGCGAGGGGTTGAGAAAAGCTGCAAGAGAGGGGGCATGTCCATTAACTTTAGGACTACAGTAAAGGCCCACTGCCTTTGGGAGGGTAGGGGAGACAATGAGAAATGCTCCGATTGAGGAAAAGGAAAAAATGGGTCTCAGCAAAAGAGGGAAGGGTGTAGGGAATTTTAAGGGAGGGCTGGGGTTGATGTTAAAATAATTATTTTTTTCTTTTGAGAAAAAATTCCAAGTTCTACAGTCCAAAGTCTGTTGTTACCCCCACAAATCTTTTTTCTTTGTAATTATTTTTATTTTTTTTCCTTTCAGCAAAACATTTGCATGGGAAAAACAAAAATTATTTACAGTGATGCTGAAAATAATGAAAATGACATGTGAATCTACTATAAAGTAAGTTGCACAATACAGGAGCAGAGAAAAGGGCTCCATCTGATAGGGGTTGGCCGTTGCAGACAGAGCTGGGGCCGGGGAATGAGCAGTGCAGCCTGTGTTAAGTGGGGATAATGCCATCATTGTGGATGCCCCTCTTCAGCTCCAGGTCCTCCAGCTTCTTCCAGAGCTCCTCCCGCTCCTTCTCCTTCTTCTTCTCACTGCGGAAGGAAACACGTCAGAAGTGAAAATGCAGACAGATGCTTTCGATCCTAGGAATGTCAGGCACTGACCTCAGCTGACTTTGGTGACAGGCTGAGACTTGACGACACACTGGCGATGTGTGTCTGTGTGTGTGTTACCTAAAGCCTGAAGCTTGCTGACTTATACACTGAATGTGCTAATGTTTCATTTAAACTTGTAAGCATGTTCTACTAATAAGCATCAACTAAAAATATACTGCCTAACATACATATTCAGTGGACTATTATAATAATCATCCTGGCTTCATAAGTCCAAGAAATGATGGAAAACATACTAAACAAATCCAGGTCTCATCATCTACCAGTTGAAAAAGTTCTTACCGCTGGCGTTCAGACTTGTAGGTTGCTGTGAGTTCATCAAACAGCACACTGTTCATCTCCATAAATGATTTGAGCACATTGTAGACGAGCGCTACGATTGCCCTAAAAAGTTAAAATATCATGAGCGTACATGTTCCTGGAAACAGAAAAATTCTTATTATTCGCCCACTCTTTCAACTTTCTTAAACAGGTGAGGTAAAACCAAGATGGATAAAAACAACAGATATTTGAAAGGACTCACGTATTTAGACATTATCCATTTTAAATTCCAACATTTTGAGAGCAATACTAAGCCTCCATTAAAAAATGCTCTAATTTGGGTTGGATCACTCACGGGTTCCAGTGCTCCTTGGAGATCCTGTAGAGGCTGGCAAACATGATGGGCAGGATGACGCTGGAGTTCTCCTCGATCAAGCTCATGATGTACTCGTTGTTCCAGTAGTACAAGGCTCGTTCAGCCACCTGGAAGTGAGAGCAGCCCTCTGAGGAATTACCTAAACTGTTCACCTGACACCAGGCCCTTCATGCACGTCACATGTGGACAAAACCGTTTTTTCTGACTTATGCAAAGAGGTGATCTTTTGTATGGCCCATTCACAGAGATCTAAAAGATCCAAACCAAACATACTTTCTGCTCTGGAAGAAGGCACATCCTTTTCAGACAGTGTTTACTAGGGTAACTTGGGCTGACACCTGATTAAGATTTACAGGGAAGACGATCACCCCAGTGCCTCACCTGGAAGTGTGGGCTGGAGACACATCTGGAGATCTGCTTGAAAAGGGGCTCTTGGATCTTGACAAACTGTGTGGGCTCAATCACATCCAGGATCTCTTCAAGCTCCCCAAGAAACATTACCTGGCAGAAGGTGAGAGTGTGGTAAGGATATCCAGCCCAAATACCACCTTATCTTTGTAATCCCACAATCCACAATTTGGTATTTTTACTAGAAATAGAACTGCACACTTATCTGAAACATAAATAATTCTTAATTACTAATGGACCCTTCAAAGTAGCACCAAAATCTGCATTTTTAATTATAACAGGCACCTAATAAGCTATTAACTTACATTATGAACACTGGACAAGAGTCCACCAGTCATAATGAATTTATTGTTTTTATCCAAAATACATTCAACACCTAATCTTGCCCCAGATATGTACAACATCCAGAAGAGCAAATGAAATAGAAAACTAAGATCAATACAAATGCAAACAAAAAGGAAATTGAAAAATACTGCCTAGAATACAAACACACTGCATAAACAGTCCAGATGATCATAATTTGTAGATGATCAATATGTAGATTTATAGTAGTCGTAGATCAAATTGAGGGACACACACACACACACACACACACACACACACACACACACACACACACACACACACACACACATCTCACCAGACAGTGACAAATTTCTGTGCAACTGTCATCTTTATGAAAAAGTGATGGAATAAGGCTCAGGGAAAATGATGGAAAGTTTAGGAAATTGATGACAGAAAACAATACATAAAGTAAACCTACACTGAACAGAAACCAACCAAACCATAGAAGAGACAAAGAAAAATATTTTGCTGTTGATTGTGATCTTAAGCTTGTTACTCTGAACTTTCACACTCCCTCTCCTTGGACTCTTCATTGCATATTCCACAATAACAGAAAGAGAGGCAATTTTGGAGGAATATCCAGTCTGCAGGCAACTGTGAAGCATGGTGGAGGTTCCTTGCAAGTTTGGGGCTGCATTTCAGCAAATGGGGTTAGGGATTTGGTCAGGATTAATGGTGTCCTCAATGCTGAGAAATACAAGCAGATTCTTATCCATCATGCAATACCATCAGGGAGGCATCTGATTGGGTCCAAATTTATTCTACAGGAGGACAACAACCCCAAACATACAGCCAGTGTCATAAAGAACTATCTTCAGCATAAAGAAGAACAAGGAGTCTTGGAAGTGATGATATGGCCCCCACAGAGCCCTGATCTCAACATCATCGAGTCTGTCCGGGATTACATGAAGAGACAGAAGGATTTGAGCAAGTCTACATCCACAGAGGATTTGTGGTTAGTTCTCCAAGATGTTTGGAACAACCTCCCTGCCGAGTTCCTTCAAAAACTGTGTGCAAGTGTACGTAGAAGAATTGATGCTATTTTGAAGGCAAAAGGTGGTCACACCAAATATTGATTTGATTTAGATTATCTTCTGTTCATTCACTTTGGATTTTGCTAATTGATAAAAATAAACTATTAACACTTCTATTTTTGAAAGCATTCTTACTTCGCAGCATTTTTCCACACCTGCCTAAAACTTTTGCACAGTACTGTATGTGAGGTTCCTTTTGTTTTCACAGAACAAATATATAATATTAGCCATTCTTTGTTATGGGTTAAGTATGTTCACCTTAAATGATTTACCCATTATGCACCCTCTTCTGGAACACAACTGTCATATCAATCACTAGCTGACTGCATGTTATGTCTGCTTTTCCACAGCTCTGACTCTTTTGCTGTTTATATAATGATCTTCCATAACTTAAGAACAAAAGTCACTCTCAGCCACTCAGACTGATTCCATCTTTGCCTTTTGCCTAACAGGGACTTCCAATGATTCCCACCTCTCATAATGTAGGTAGTTAGCCAACAAGGCAATGAAAGCATGTGGTATACTGGTATACTAAAAAATAAAAAACTACTATCCATATTGAGTTTGACTAGCAATGCTAAAATTCTCCATTTTGATCAACTATATACAGGCTCAACAAGGTGCACAAGTTCAGAACTACAGGCATTGACCTAACTCATAAGACAGAATTTGCATGGTACAGAGTAAAAAAACTAGAGAATCATGTATCACACTAAAGGCAAGGTGTATCATATGACATAAGCATTGCATGTTATGAGAATTACCTCTTTTTGACTGCAGGTTTTTGGCCAGAATTTTAGTAACCCTCTGATTACCTAAAAAAACAAAAGTTAATTATTACAGTAAAATACTTACAAAACAACAAGCACCAGCTTAATAACACATGAATGACTTACTGGTTCTGTCAGTGTTGGGTCCTTCTCTAGGAACTGTACAATACAGTAAGCCAACTAAAAAAAAAAAAAAAAAAAGAAAACAGACAACCAAATTAAAGCTGGTAAAGTACAGCATCATTTATTGTAGGAAAAAACATACGTACAATAAATTCTGCAATTAGCAAATCATAAAATTGCAATTATCAATCATAAAATTACACATTAACCTATCTAAGTCTCTCTTATATATATCTTCCTGATAGAACATCTCATTTTTTTAAACGAGCTTGGAGATCCTAATGCAATGTTTTTTAGACTAAACACCGACCTAGTTTTTTAATTAAAAAAAAAAAAAAAACTACAACTGTAGTTTTGTATATAATTTGTTTTACATTTTCCATCTGAACTGTGAATAAAAGTTCCCCATCTGTAATTTATTGTTATTCTGAAACGTGTTATGTGTCTTGCTTTTATTGTCCTAGCTGGTACTTATAGCGTTGAATCTGTTATTTATGTGAGATGCAGAATAAACAGCAGATATTTGCAAAATTAATCTGCTACATCTGCAAACAGATTACAATTGTTCCTATTTAAAATATTGGGCAATAGGTTCCCAGTTAACATTTTCTTAGTTTAAGTCTGCTTTTCAGCAACAGACTTGGAATATAAAACCCGGATATAGGTGTATTCAAAAGAACCAAAGGACCACTTAGGCAAAAATACTCCTGCCGTACCTGTGCATGAAAAAGGGAGAGGCTCCTGACAGTGTGCAGTGGTATCAGCACCTTGACAAGGAACTGTTTGTGCTCTGCCTTCAGCGGAAGCGCAAAGCCATTGATAATGCTGCGAGAACACAAGAGCCACACATTGTCACTATAGTACCTTGACCATGCAACCACTGTGTCAGTCTACACAAAGGATCTCCAACAACATACAGTTTGAGAACCGACTACATGGAGCTCCCAAACAGCTAATTACTATAAAAGACGGAAGAAAATCTTTAGAAACAATATAAATTTCCATAAATTCTGTTACTGTGTGGTAAAAGGTAGTGCAATAATCCCAAAAATAAAGGTTATTCAACTGAAGCTGTGTAGAAACCTCAAAACTCATGTTCCTTATTGCTGCGTGACGCTCTTTTCAGAGCCTTCTACCACGTTTTACTGAAATGCAGGTAACAAAGTACCTTCCCAGGATTTCCAGGAGCTCAGCAACTCCATTGAAGTGCTCAGTTTCATAAACAAATCTGTCCAAAGGAAGGAAGACAACAGTCATATGCCATCAAACCAATAATCAAGTCCAAAAGTTTTCTCAACAAAAAATTGCTGCCACTTACCGTAGAAAAATATTGTTAATCTGTTTCCGTATAAAAGCCCTCAGCCCCAAGAATTTCCCATAAATTCTGTGCAAGACCGTCTTCAGGTAGTCCCTTTCCCGAGGGTCCTCACTATCAAAAAGCTCCAGGAGCTGAGGGAGAGAAAGAAACCCTTCCAGTAATGCAACAAATCACACAGACAAACTGTGATATGCACCAACAGAACAATATTCACTCCAGGGACTCACCTGTAGTACAAATTTCTGGTCTATGTATTTTTTGGCAATGCTGGGTTGGAATTCTTGACTCTCTAAGAATCGTATGAAGAACTCATAAACCAGCTATGAAAAGAAAAGATTGATTATGCCAATGCAAGACTGATCTTTCAGCTATCTATAAAAAGAACATCATGTCACACACTCATTACCTGTAAGTGTGGCCATGATGCCTCAAGTGTTGGTTCATCTTCTTCAGGATCAAATTCATTACTTTCACTGGGAGGAAGGGTCCGGAAAATATTGTAGGACACCTACAAGAGTGAGAAAGCAAGCAAAACTAACCACTTCTGAATACTTGCCTACCGATGACATGCCAGAAGCCAGCTGGTGGGAGGTACTGATAGCAAGAGAGGAAGTGCTTTGCAGAAGAAGTAACTAAATAACCATGCATTACAAACACAAAGCTGGACACAGATTAGAAGTAAAATAAAAATTAGGCTAATAAAAGTTTTTTCCCTTTTGTGGCTACTCCAATTGCTAATGTCACACAACTAGAAAATGGGCGTGCAGAAAATGGGGTCTTAGGTGAGGTTCACCCAAAAGCAAGCGCAATTTGATTATAGGACATCAGTCAAATGTTACATACTATTCAGTCAATCAACCAACCTCCTAAACAGCATGTCTTTGGTATGATTAATCCTACATGAACACGGGGAGCTCACATGTGCCACTACTAACGCTGTGAGGAGAAACCACTACCGGATGAGCCACCACAAAGCTCAAATAATGAATAAAACAAGGGATCAGCAATGTGGCAATTAATTTAAAAAAATATATGATATTACATGAAATAGAAATATGGCTATCGATACAGGACATAAGCGGCTGGCAGTGTCATTCAATTTAAAGAGCATATGTTTGGAAAGCTACCTGTGATCACTGTGAAGAATGTCAAATAGTATTGCACTAAATGACCCTTTCAAATCAACTGGGACCAAAGTTTATTCACGATTCATTTGTAGCTCTACCATATAGATGCTTGTATACAGACATCACTGCATTCATTCATGAGCCTAGTTCTATAAAATCTTAAGATAAAGCAGTTTAAGTATTCTGTAACACTTCCACGCCTCCATTATCACGATTCATTATCTACAGATGTCCAAATCCAGGGTTGCAAGGGTGTGACACAAAGTACACCAGTCTGTTGTAGTGAAGTGCTTTTTTAAGCAACTTTTAATTAACTTAATTATAATTAAAACTGCTAAGAATAAGAGACCTGCCATGTAGACAATTTCTTATTCAGTTTGATTTCCCATTCATGAGATGAGAATGTCCAGTATTTGTCACCCTCAGGCCATTTTCAGTTTTCTTTTTTATGATCTAAACAATCATCCAACCATTCATCCATCCATCCATCCATTTTTCATAAGCAGGGTTGCTGCAGCTTGGAGCCTATTCTGGATCATTGGGCACTAGGCTGCCCCTGGAAGGGATACCAGTCCATCATAGTATCTACAATCAATAAAGGCTTAATAATACAAACATCCCTCAATTAATGCATTATGTTCTGCATGAGGAGACAGTGTAAATGTGTGGATAAGGTGAAAATGAAGACTCATTTGCCTCTGTACAAACAGCTCTGCCCAAAATGAGTTCTCAGACATTACTGTTTACCATTTCACCTGAAGAGTCTGCACTCTATGCCTCATGACGCTCACCATTTTGACCACTTCTGGGTACGCCTGCTCTGTCAGGTAGCCACGGCTGACTGTGACGTAGTCCACCAACTCATTGAGCGTAGAACGCTTGTATTCCTTCATCTTAAGGTCTGATAGCGTGTCCATGAAGTCAAAGACAGTGCAGCACTGTTGCAGCTTCTTCAGGAAAAGCTCTGGCTGCTCCGGCGTGGGGACGTCTGGAAGAGCAGAGAGAAATGACTTTGTCATAAATGGCAGTGACCAACTCTGGTGTCCACCTAAACAAGGCAAGAGCAGAGTAAACTGGGGTAAAGGAATGTATGACAACAAACAGGACAGAGACATAATGAGGTGCTAAGGGAAGGGCTCAATGATGTGAATGGTAGAGAGACAGACATGTTTTCATTCTGTCGATTGTTAGTTATTTATTACCTAGTACAGCATGTTTGGAATGTTATAAGGCCAAGAAAGCAACATGAAATGAATTAGACAAAAACAGACAGCGATTATAGACTCAGACTAGTGTATGACAATGAGAGCTGTGTTACAGGCATAGACCTTTGTGGGTGTTTATGTTTGACTGTGTGAATGAAAGAACATGGAGAGATCAGAGGAGACCATACATTTTTTGGAGCAAATAGGTGCAAGGCTGGATTTAGCGGTGACCAAAGTATGTGAGAAGGATGGAGTTCCACCAGCCAAGGTACAGACAGGAAAAAGTAAACCCAAATGATGAAGAACTACAGAAGTGCAATTAGAAAGATACAGAGCAAGAAAAAAAGCACCATTTAATACAAAGGTATGTCACAGACACAGCATGTCACTTTTATTTCTTACTTTCATTAGTCAAAATTGCAAATAATTCCCCTTCCTTTTCCAACAGTGTGCAAAGGAAGTACTTTAGACAGAGATCTAATGAAATTAATTTGTCCTCTTAAAGCCAAGGTTGTTCTACATTCCTTCTTTAAATCTACAGCTTAAAGAGCCAAAAACAAGCCACATGGGCAGTATTTCAGTGAATGCTCAAATTATAGCAAAAGCAAGTGCCTGTTCAGGACTTTAGAACAAACGTGTCAAACAAAGCAGAATAATAAACTGCAATGAACCAACTACATCTCCCATTAAATTGTTATTTTAAATCTTGCCATCGTCTCCGGCAAAGTTAGGGAACCCTTCTGTTTAATTCCATGTAGCAAGATTACCTAATAAGTAAGTAACAGCAGCATGCTCTTCAGCACCAATGGGATGCAAGCGACAAGCAAAGAGATGCACAAAAATAAAGGTGGCAAAATAACTGCACATGTAAGCAGGTAAACCCAAGTTGCTGTACATGTTACAGTCAATAAGTTCCAAGCCTGGTGGCTATGTGATGCTGCTGTAGTTGTAGGACATCAGGACATGCCTCAAACATAACAATCAATTTTGTTGAACTTGTTGATCATACCTCATTAATTGAATTACACAGCTCAGCTCTGTTGTATAAATTCCATTTCACAATACAACAAACTTTAGAACAACTTATTTTGGTCATGTCAGATGTCCTTGAACACAACCTTTCAATACTGGCTGAAAAACTGCAATAAATTCTCTACATAAACAGAAAGATGGAACCAAATTTTATCACTTTTCATTACCCCTGTCTTATAGCCTGCAGGACTTCTCAGACCCCACGCGATTCAATGGATCTTGAAATGGATACTAAAGACTGAAACAGTCTTAAATACTGCTATTAACAGCTAAAATAAGAAGTGAGTAATCTCTGCAGACACCATGAAAGTCTGTGGCTCGGTCACCAGAACTGGCCACCTAGTCATTTTTGCAACTGTTCCAAAAGTTCGCCTGCATAAAGAATTCCTTAATGAACCAACAAAATACACATATTGTAAATTCACTGATTTGAAGATGCTTCAACACAGTTGGACTACAATTAACAAACAAGGATGGAGTGAAGGCTCATAGCTGTCTGCAACAGCAATTTCCAGTGAGCCATTGGGGGGGGGGGGGTGGTGGTTTTGGAAGGGAAATCTAATATGCTCACACTTTCAGCAGCTGCCCACCCACTTTAAGCCATCCACCTTAGACAAGAATGTATCCATACTGCCAAAGACACATCATGAGTTCTGACGTCGGAACATAATTCTAGAAATGGACTCATTGGAAGTTATTCTCTTACATCAAACAAAGGCAATCTGTTGCAGCACTATGAATCATCACCAATAGTGTACCACCTTCAAACAAAGAGTGACCTTCCTGTCAACTAAAAACAGTAATCAAAACAGATGCACGGCAAGTCTGATGTTGGCCAATCTTTCTCACTGTTCCCCAGCTCTTTCAATCACACTCAGAACAAAGGCGGTTTGACTGAAGCCATATGGTGTCTTAGAATGGACTGGACATGACTACAGTTAGAGGTAAAAAGTTGGACTCAGGTAGGGTGTGGCAGTACAGCTGTGAGAGTGTCTCAGGGTCTTGAGGAACTACCCATTGAGAACTGTTTGCTCCAAGTCCAGCTACCATCTGCTGTATGATTCTGCTAAACTAAACTACAGTTCACTCAAATGACAAATGCTGCTTTGTTTTAATGCATCAGCTTCAAAGTTACATGACAGCATTATGTCACAGCTAGCAGGTACTACCTTACTTGCACAATTCCACTTCAGCTTTCTTTGGCAATAACATTCACAATATGCCCATCTAATCATAACAGCAGGTTGTTAACAGTACCAACAAATTGGCGCACGATCCAAGGCTCTGTAAACACATAACCCGATGGGAATTGTGTAACCTCACACAAACATACAGTTTCCCCCAGTACAATGTGTGTGTCTGTATCTAAAGGCTGACCAAACAGAATCTAAGACATCTGCAGCAAAACAGTGAAAAACTTAACAGCTCTTGCATGCTTTTCAGTCATCTAAATAGGTCACATTAATGAAGTTGTCCATTATTTATAGGGGGAAAATTGCCCAGCTATACATTAAATCACTATACGATGCATATGTTCAGTTCAGATTTGCATCATCTTTACTACTCTATGGTACAAAACACGTGCTATAAATCTAGACTATTCTGATAGCAACAACCCCTATCATGATGAACAAAATACTTCATTTCTAAGTAAGGCCATGAAACTGTGCAGACAGGATTATCACAGGCCTTTCCCACCCCAACAATAACAACTTCCAAGCCTTGCCTTCCGGGAAGCAATACAGAGCAACTGGAACTTAAACAATACGGAACAAAAACAGCATTTTCTATCAAGCAATGTTAACTATGAATCTGAAAAGTATATTTTATATACTGTATTAGCACAACTGAACAGGCCTTATGACTATTCACTGGTGGCAACCAGCTCCTAAAAAAACAAAATATATAGTAGTTATAACTTTGATCTGGCAACAGTGAAGTGTCTTCAGGTACCCATATTTACATTTATTATCGCTGCTATTTCCTCTTCTATGCTCATATTACTTAGATATATTAATTTACAAGAACTGCTTTGTGCATATTATATGCATTGTATTTATAGTATTTTCTTCAAAATTTTTATTACAATAAGCTTATTCTATCACTTTAACGTTACGTTAAAATGAGAATAAACACCCTACGCCAAATTCCAACAAGAATACATGGCCTTTAATATGTTACATTATTCATGTTTCACAGTATTGGCCTTCACCACTTTGTTTGACATGAACTGCAAAACAGCTAATTTTAAAGGTAGGATAATGACAAATATGCTGTTGAAGAACACCTGAGTCAGCAGCCAGGAATAAATGTTTCAAGCAAACATGTCAAACATTCCTGTAATACAGAACACTACAGATACAGTGAAATATCATCCAGAATGAATCTCAGGCTCATTGATCATCACACAGAACAGCCTGCAATGGACATACGAGTTTCTGAAGGTCTTTATTTTAAAGAAACTGATTTTAATAACACTGGATCATGTAGTACCTTGTAGAAATATTGACAGGCACACTAGTAAAATCAATGAAAGCTTAAGGGAAAAAAACATAGAAATAAAATATATAACTCTTTAAAAACAAAGGACTCTTCCAGCAAGGTATATCATGCTCCTCCAGGATGAACAAATAACAGGTGATGGATGAGTTTTGTAATGCAACCTATCACTGCCTGGACCAGCTTCCTCTTTCTTGTTCTTTAGTCAAGGTCTCATTATAAAACTGCCATCTCTGTCCCTGGTTTCCACAGTGGGGCAGACCTTAGTTCAACCTGGGTTTCACCCTATAGCTTATAATGGTTTGTGCAGAGGAGTGAAGAGCTGTGAGAGATGTAGGCTTTTGGCAAATGCGCACATGACCCTACTCTTTGCCCCTCTAAGCACTGATCCAGTGATTAAGCTGTACAGAAATATGCAGGCACCCTCAGGAGAGTTAGGCTCCCTAGCAGAAATAAAAAAGTAGACAGCAATTTACTCAACTTTTCATTATGTCATTCAGTTATGTATCAGTTCTTTTGTGCACAACAGTCTGCACTGAGAATTAGTCATTTTAGTCTAACCTGGAAGTTTTATAACTTTCAATTTGTGGTTTACTTACACAACTGAAAAATATTAACAGACACTAGGTTACTTTTTGTTCTAGTAACGACATTGATCACACAACTGAATGCAAACATTACATTTATTCATTTGATAGATGCTTTTTTCAAAAACAACCCACAGAGAATATGTAGTATATAGCTGACACATTTTTATCCAAGGTGACTTACAATGCATGCAGTCATTCACTCATCTATACACCAGAGCAATGCATCACACACACATGCACGCACACACACATTCAGCTGAAACATGTCTTTGGAGCATGAGAGGAAACCAGAGCATGTAGAAAAAAACCACATGTAAACACAGGGAAAACATGCAAACTTTAAGCAGGTTCAGCAGGGATTAAGACCACATCTTCTAAATAACCCAGTTAATATGAGCACCAGTTGCTACACCGCTGTGCTGGTTAAACTACAACCAACACATTTTGAGGTCTAAAAGGACCTACAATTCCTCACCAAAGGACATTAGTTCTCAGAACTTCAGAACACCACAAGAATAATCTGCATGTGAACAATCCACTGAATGTCATTGTTTTATCTGTCAGATATTGGGGACAAAGGTTATCTATAATTAAGATGAGCTAAAAATATTTTAAAATTAGAAGCAGGATTTTTTTGTGTCAAAACTCAGCTGGAATTTGTAGTGAATCAAACTGCTACCAGCTGATGCCTGAAAAATTCCCTGGGCAACAGGTGGTGCAGTGGTTAGGGCTGCTTCCTACTGCAATATCCACGATCAAAGTATTTACCCTGAATTTCTGACGTATAAATAACCCAAGTGAATAAATGCAAAAATCAGTGTGTTAGTAGCTTAACACTGTAAGTCACTTTGGGGGGGGGGGGCATTAGCTCAGTGAATTAACGTAAAAAAGAAACCTCACAACAAGCAAACCAACATCTACTATGATACAAAGCAGAGGCTTTAAACCACTGAATTTAAATAATGATCTAAAAATAAATTAATGAAAAGGTAAAAAAATACAGTATATAAATGAGTGTTATACCTTTGAGTAGTGGCAATGGCGTGAGCTCTATAGGTTTGCCCTGAGACCGGAACTGCGAGGAACTCTGCGACCGCTTCTGCTTGGCTTTCCTCACAGACTTCCTGGAGAATCCGTCAACTCTGTCCACCGACGGAGGCGTGGTGGCTGCTGAGGACATAGCCCTGCTGGAGAAGGCAGAGGCAAAGGTGTTAGAAGGCCACACACATACCTATTCAGCACAGCAACGTAAAAAGATCTCACAATATCCATATGGATCTGAGGTGACCATGGCAATCACATTTGTCAATAGTTAACCTACACGAAGCCCAATAAAATTAGCTTATTACAGCACTATGTTATGTGGTCAGTAAAAATGTATTAAAACATTGTATCTGCAATGAAATAATTTACAACACCCAAGTCTTGTGTAGCAGTACTCGACTACAACTGTGCAATGACAGTCCACAAATCTATTAATTTATTAATATATTAATTTGTAGCTTAATATCACCCTATTCCTAATGGAATTAATACTTTAAAAAGTTTACACAGTGCAATTTGTACAATAGAGCAGTGTTTTCAATAACAGCTTCTGTATGCTAAAAAAAAATTGTTTTGCAGAAAAGCAAATCATACATTCAAAGATGCACCCATTCAGGTTACAAGAATTTAACTTTACAAGGAGTACCATTTAATACCCCTACTTCAGATTACAAGGCATACATTTGCATTAATGAAAACCAAATGTAGTTTTTGCACACCTTTTAAAATAGTGTTAAGAAACAGGAACTACTATGCATCTTCTTTGCACTTGCAGTTTGGTTTGTAGTGCATTAATTTCTCAATCTCCTGTATCTCTTGTAAGCTAGTTTCAACAATCTCAGTAATCATGGTCCCTATGTGAACTATCCAAACAAAACCATCCTGTGTGGTGAGCATGAGTTTGTTTGCATTGTTTTCAATTTCTTTTGTCTTTACTGTTTCACTTTGTTCTTTGGCATTAAAGATTCCTTTTATACATAAATACTGAGCACGATATGTGCGTGTTTTGTTTTCAGTGTTTACGTTTACAGCACATAATAACTAGAAAATAGCTCACCAAGTGCAGCAAGACAATATAGAGAAATCAGTGAAGGGAAACTTGTGTGTTTACACAACTAAT
Source organism: Arapaima gigas (assembly GCA_900497675.1). Lineage (NCBI taxonomy): Eukaryota > Metazoa > Chordata > Actinopteri > Osteoglossiformes > Osteoglossidae > Arapaima > Arapaima gigas. The sequence continues at coordinate 149,297 of UFQX01000183.1, read as the reverse complement.
GCTAATTGTTGAATTAGCTATGTCTATTTTAATGTGATTAACTGGCATTTTAGCATAAATGGGAGTGCATGAGAACTTACCATTTGAATTAATGGTAATTACATCTTTGATATATGTGAAATCCTTAAATAGGTTTTTTTCAGTTATGAATTACTTTTGTAAGTCAAGGGGAAGACTGTACAAAAGCTATAAGCTCGACATAGCATCCTGAACACAAGCAGACAGAAAGATGACTGAAAGAGAAAATGTGTGCAAGTCCTACATATCATACTTATTTTTAATGTTGGAACAAATCCAGAACCTTTTGCTCATGTTATACTTCATGTAGAATTTAATTCAGCAGTGAACACAAAAACAGATGTGACTGTGCTAATCAAAGTACTTCACAGCAATGAAATACATCCATCCATTATTGTTAACTGTTTGTCCTGGTCAGGGTTGAGGCAGGACACACACACAAAAACACACATTATGGGCAATTTACAGTGACCAGTTAACCTGAAATGTATGTCTTTGGACTGTAGAGGCAACTCTAAAACACCCAGAGGAAATCTTAGCAGACAAGGAGAAAACATACAATCCCTACTCAGACTGAGTTGAATTTGAACCCACACCTGTACAGCCCAGGTGCAGTGAGACAGCAGTGCTACTTGTTGTACCACTGAGACAACCTACATGTATCCAACAACCTAATGCATTTTCATACAAAAATCTCAAAATGATTCTGAGAACAGCTATGCAGTTGGTATATATTGGACCATCAAAGGCACAAAACCCCACACTGAGAGAAAAGAAGCGGTAATGACAACAGTGTCACCCTGATGTCCTGCAACTTGTCAGTTGCCCTGTGGACTACAGAGTAGTCATCATAGCATCAGTCCAAAAACTGAAGGCTGTGTATCATGGAATTTACATTAACTCTAAGCTCTATACCATAATGTAGTGTGCCAGTCTTGTAATTGTATAAAATTAAAGGCTGCACTATATGTTGTTGTACAAACATACAAACGTGATGAAGGACATTTAGGAAACTGTGCAAAGCCAAAGTTTTTTTAAGCTTGATGGTGCAGCTAGTATTAAAAGTACACTGCCAGGCCAATGAATGTGAAAAGTAAATTGATTTATCTTTACTTGTTAAAAAGGAAATGCGTGGAATCAAATTAAAGACAGCCAAAATTGACTTTTTTCCCCCCATTTTACAAAACTCTCGTACTTGGGAACCACAACTCTGACACTGCATTTCTTGCAATGCTCCAAAGAGTGTTGCTTGGGAAAAGTAAAAGTATTCCCAGCAATACAGTGCTCACTGTCTGCTCATCCTTGTAATTTTGTTTCACTGCATCACATCAGGGAGTACGTCACATTCTTCGTGAGCATTCTTTCACACAGCATTTACCTCTGGCAAACTAGGCCTTCACTTTATCCTTACTACAGAGGTGGGTTTTCGTGACACACAACTCCCACGGCTCAACACTGTAGTACACCAACACCAGCATGATTACCCTTTTCAAAGTCATTATGGAAAAAGACAACAGCATAAAAAAACATACATTTTGGGGAATTTATCATCTTTGTTCCTAATGGAACATATATGTTCAGTTATCCTCCATTATAAAACCACCTTAGTGTTTTCTACACAGTGAAAGAGACAAGAGACAAAGTACAGACAACAATTGTGCCCTTTATTTTCATGATTTCATCTGAATATGTATGTTTGTATCAGCTGCCTGTGATCATCACATTGCAGCAAATACAACTGTGGGCAACTTAAAGTTGCTACCTGGAATAGAAAATTTGTACATTATGGGTTGTTTGTAAATATCCACCCCCATCAGAGGGCCTCTTAAGTTAGGTGCTGTCATATGCACAAACCTAGATCATGTTTGAACAGAAGCACCAACGTTAGGGTGACTGTTTGCAATATGCCAGCGATGATTTGCTATGTCTTTTAACAATCTGGAACTGGGACTGTATGTACTCCGCAGAAGGATGAGAGGATTGTTAAAGTTTGAAAATAAGTGGGCTCTGTCAACACTGCAGGTATAATCTGTCATGTGGTGTATAAATCATGTATATAGTGTATATGACACCTCTTACGCACGCACGCACGCACGCGCACACAGTGATGTAGGTAACTGGCTGAAATTTCTGCGCTCTGGACAAATTAAAGCGCGTTTTCCCATGAAGCTCAAGTTTGTGTTCACATCCCTTTTTTCTGAGTCTGTTTTACATGCTACAGTTTTTAAACAGATTTTATGCTTCATTCTCAAGCTTTAGTGGCATGACCTCTGGCACAAGGTAATGACTGTTAGGAAATTATTTTCCAGGAATTGCCAGCATGCAGGATTAATATGTATAAATCTTACTTCACTTTCTCTATGATCTATTAACTGTAAAATTAGACACAAAGCATGTTTAGTTGGCTTGGCTGTGATAAATGGGGCTGCAGACAAGAAAGAAACAGACTTCCAGAGAAGTCCAGGAAGACAAAGACAGTCACTATGTCTCAGAAGAGCATCTACCATGGGCACAGTGACAAACACTGTCATACATTTCTGCTAATTTTGTGATATTTGCATGATGAGGAGCTGTGGACAGCCAGTAAGCTTAGAGGTGCAGCTTCTCAACTTCTCAACTTTTTAGCATTATTCTTCAATAATTTATGCAAAATGGTCTGAGGTAATCTGTTGGGATGGGCCCTACATAAAAATACAATAAATCATGACTTCCTTTTGTAATGTAATGTATACATGTGGCTTAAGATAAAATTGTAGGTATAATGGATGTTTAGTGATCAGTTAAGCTTTGGATAAGAAGAATACAAAAAACACAAAAAAGAATTAAAATATTAAAGGTTGGTAAGTTAGAACATGAAATGAGATCTCTCCAGTGAACCATAATTTCTGAACATTTAAAGAGACTCCAAGTAACCCCTGAAGCCTAAAAATATGCTAATAAACAGTAAATGCTAAGCACAGGGTATTCTTGTTGGTAATCTGCCATTATTACTTTTCTGATTTTTATAATTATCTAAACAAAACTTAAAATAGTGCAATAATGTGTCCCTATTGTTTAGTTTCATCAAAAGAAACAACAATCACATTCTGTAAATAAGTATTTCCTGTATGTTTAATGACAAATCAGAATGTCTGCTTCTCTGTTGCTGGTTTGATTCAGCATAACCCTTCAATGTGGGTGGCCTTGCTGAGAAGCAGAGTCTATGTGTGACATCTTAACCTGAAATCGGATTTAGTTGCGCTTTTGAGAAAATTAAAAGCATAGCAATATATAAGCAATCTAATGTGAGCAGTCACGCAAATGATAACCAGATTTAGTTGGAGAAATTTGAACTTAAGAGGGATTCTGATCTTTCAACTACAAGACAGAAAATTTGTTTGTGGTCAAACAGAATTGCAGGTACCTACTTTAACAACAAATGGTACTGTGACAAAAACAGCTTTGGTGCTGAGTTACGTTATCAGCTTTCAGTGCTCATGACGCATCACTGCGCAGTCACACAGGCTTATAAATTACATCTTAGTTTCTCAAGCAAGAGCTAATAAATTGAGATCAGTAGCATATGTGCTGATAACATTTCTGAAACATATTTAACATAAATTTAAGGATGCGTGGAGCAGCACCCACTTCAAACAGGCTGTGAAGCTTACCTATGCTGACGTCTGGCAATGTAGAAAGGTCCGTTGGGTCAAATTCCACATACCTGTGCACAATAGCAGTCCTGCATTTTTCTAAAGAAACTGAGGGTGCTGGCAAGACAGGCCACATTAACTCGATGTGGACTAGCCATAGAGATCTGCAGCACTGGTACAGCACTGTTCCTACCCCTGGTCTTCTTACAGTGTACAGAAACAGTACACCACATTCAGAATACAAAACCACAAAAAAAAAACATTAACTTTTGGTACTGATTTTATTTCTTGGGATTCTTGACGACAGTGACACAAACAGTATAAGCTATTAATAATGTGTCACTGATACCAAATATATGCAATCAAAAATAAAGCCAAAATCCTCAAAATAGTTTCCCTTCCATCCCTTAAGCTTATTAAAGTTCTCAAGAAAAGCGATACCCTCCCACATCCTAAAGAATACAGCTTCATGATAGTTCTTCACAACACTCTTTCATTATCAGGGCACGAGAATAACTTAAATTTACAAATTTCTCCACAGAAGACGTATTTTAGTATAATCGAGTGGCAGTTTTCTCGTAAGGTTTAAAGACAAAGAGAATGTGCCAGGAAAGAAAAGATTTGCAAAACTGGCAAAAAACAAACAAGAAGTAAAGAGCTACAGCTGATATCTGCTATGTTATGCAGAGTCTCCACTCTTCACTGGTCAGTTTTTCTTTTCCTGCAAGTGACACGTTTCACACATACATGTTGCACAGCTCTCATATGACTGTCTAACTCCCGGACTCTACTAAGGAAGTACTACAAAGAGGGACTTAAACTCCTGTCCATCATGAACAATAGCTTGCACCCTCTCCACACCACCCTGGCTAAACAGAGGAGCACCTTCAGCAACAGACTCGTCCAGCTGTGGTGTTCTAAGGAATGCTACCTTAGGTCATTCCTGCCCGAAAACATTAGGCCCCGCACTGAGTCCTTACACTATCAGGGTGGTGCTGAGCTGTCTATACTACTTAATTATTTGTACATGTTTAATTTGCAATATATCTTTCACTCAGCAAAGTATACAAATATTGTACTTTCACCATAGTAAACTCCATACTTCCTGCTTCCTTTCATGTTCACAACATCAACCAATCATACCTTAATTGAAATAGCAGTATAAATATTAATATTGTTGATTCATTTGTTCCAGACATTGCTATCTGGGGGTATAGTGAATCCTGCAATGAGTCAAGGTGTTTATACTACTTTTTGTTTATTTGCACACATTTTTCTTGTCAAAATAGTCATTCCAGTGACATCTGTCACTATTCACTGTATCTGTGTATCTGTGCAATTTGATCCTTTAGGATCAATCATTTTTATTCACCTAAACTGACCACCTCCAGCATGGTACTCAACTGTCCATGATATTTTTTTTAATTTATGTACTTAGTTCCACAGCGCTGCACACTGTTTTTATACCATTTTATATGTCGACAATTCCTAAATTCCAGGGTTACTCCAGAGTCTTCTGCCTCAACTCGGGTGTATATTTGTTGCTGCAGCCTCCTGCATTTTCCTTTGGGATATTTAATGTTTTTATGGATCTGTCTGTCTATCACTGAATGTCATTTGTAAGACATGCTGAAAATAACTTAAGTGAATGGAAGCGGACATCGTTAGAATTAAGTCTCATTTAGAGCCGGTTTCCAAAAACTCGTCCCACGTGCAGCAGCCGCCTGCCCAGCTGCAGCTCCGTCTGCAAACTTAGCGCCCGTTCCGTCTGAACTATTTCTTACGAGAGGGAAGGCTGCCTCGCCCCAGCTCGGTTATGGAAGAATAAAGCGGTGTCTCCAGTTCAGCCCCACGGCGAACCCAGCGGCCTGGCTGGGGGCCTAAGAGGTGCTCGCGATTTCTGTCTAAACTGACCCACATGTGGTCGTCATGTTACTTTACTATCGCACAGTTAAAAGGGAAAACAAACAGTAACTTTCCCTGCCGCGCAGGCGGAACGTTAAAGATCGAAGTGGCAGCCGGGGCACAGCGCGCCCAGTCCCCGCACGGACACCTTACCTTGATTCTCTACGCTTCAGACAGCAGATGTTGGAAAGGGGGGATCCGTTAGCGTCTGCGGTTCGATCTCTGGCTCCGTCCCGCAAGACTCTCCCGGCGGCGGCAACAACAGAAGAACGCTGCCTCGCGATGCTGGCCTTTTCACACAGCCAAACCTGGAGCGGTATTTAGCTTCCGTGCTAACGAAATAATTCCCCGAGTCCCATTTATAACGATACACTGGAGTATAAAAAGGAGCCTAAATGTATTACACTTCCCGGCTTTACATAGGTTCCGTTGTACACTGGGCGCTTGTGCGTCTTCGCCTTTATTTTCTTCAGTCTTTGTAACTTCGGGCGAATTCTTTCCACCCTATTGTCAATATTACTGGGCTGAATGCATGGCATACACCCCTGCTGTTAGGTCCTGACTTAGCGCCGCTGGCGATTGGCTGGTTTGAAGAAAATAAAGGTTTGGATTGGTCTTAGGGCGACGTCTATCAAGTGACTTCATATTCCAGAGCGCGGTGAGTAACTAAGGTCGGTTGATGAGTACCTGACTGGGAAGGAGATGTGCGGCGGCGGAAGGCGTTCCGTTCCCCGTATGGAATGAGGCTCAGCCGGTCTCGTGTCTTACCCCGCCTCGCTAAGCCTCCTTTCTCAGTCAGTTAAGGTTAACAGTACCGTACCAGACGGTAGTAAACGCTGCAGAGCATTTTAGCACTAAAAAAAAAATCTTTATCAAGGATGGTTTATTGTCGAACACCTTTATACAACAGCACGACATGAAGATAGTCGGGTCCACGGTGCACAGAACCGGGGGGGGGTAGTTAAGAGTGACAAATTAAAAGATCGATAAGATCACTTATTTATAGTGCATTAAGGTAAAGTGCAGTAGTATAAATACATACAAGATATAACTATACAAGCGCATGATAACATGATTATTTCAAATACAAAAAACACCGTAAAACTATCGTAAACCTGTCTCTTCTTAAGGTCCCCCTATGCAGTAATGGTTAAATGGTCACTTCTGGTGTTGGTGTCCTCTTAATGAACCTTAAAGTAACTAGATGAGACAGTATGGATACAGCTGCTCAGTTGACAGGTTTATGATTTATATATATATATATATACACACACTAACTCATGAAGGAAGAAAGTGATAATATTGAGTTGATGCTTTTAGCAACTTAGTGGTAAGACATTTATTGAGCTGCCCAGTAGGATAATTTTTTGGAATGAGGGGGTCTGCTTTGCTGAATGGCACAGGCCATGGGACCCTAGAATGAGGTTACCCCCTGGGGTTAGGTTTGATTTAGGAGTGCTGACCAGTTATGGTAGCTCCAGTCTACAACCTGTGATCAGAATCGGTCCCTTCCTAGGGCAGCAATGTCCAGCCACTATGTGATGTAGTGAAACTACAGGGTGTGCACTGATAGAAAACACAGGCCTCTAGGAGTTGTTTTTCTTCTTGTTTCCTGGTAACAGACCAATGAGCGGAGTTTCTTTGGCCTGAATGGACATTTGTACAGGTCATTATAGGTCTGCACAGTGGCATTCTGTCACTAGTACTTTAGATTTAATAACTATCCCCATGGTGAATTTCCTTACAGTATATACTGGACTCCTGATCCTTACTACAAGCTACTTAAAATAACGTTAGACACTGCCAGCTCAGCATCCCTCTTGCCTACAAATAGAAGCTAATGGAAAGCATGAGGCCAGCTAGCACCACTGCCTCACAACATCAGTATTGAGTGTTACTACATAAATGTCACTAACCACCTGTATAGGGGTTGCCTTTTGTTTGACTGCACAATAGTATTAAGATCTGTGCAGTCACAAAAAATAAAAAGGGATGTTGGAATAAGCAACTATACCTACAAATGCATTATTTCCAGATGTATGAGCCAGTGTATTTACGTTTTTCATATTCACTTTCAATAACCCATTTCTACCACCCGGGGGCGCCATTATCGATTCCCCCCCAGATGTTATGCGTCAAGACCTAACCTTTGGAAGATCAATGGGCTTCATCTAGTATTTCATTTTTTACACCAGTGAAGAGGCTATGGACCATCAGGACATGGGCTGTTTAAGACAGTATTTACTATGACAAATCCAAGTTCCTCATTTTTTGTTTTCACTTTTACAATACTGGGAATACAGAAATGAAACTGTCGTCATGACTTCTCAGACAATTTTTTGTCATCAGAGCTTTAGCATTTGATACAGTCTAGAAGAAGTTGATTGTAGTAATGATTGATTAATGAAAGATCCAAATTATAGTGACCTGGCTTCCAAGGCAAAGGGAGTTGGAGGTTGTTTCCTACTACATAACCAACTTTTGTGCATGTTTGTGGTGTGCAAACACAGGGGGAATGTTTAGACTCCACCCTTGCAGAGCTAGGCTCAAAACCCACACCCACAGACCTGCCCAGAGGCCATGAGGCGCTAGTGTTACCCACTGTGCCACCTCATCCTGGAATAATGATAAAGCATATTAAAAACCATTTATATCTATAAAACATAATACATGAGCATAAACTATGGGCATAATATCTTTCATGAAAATAAATTTAAGCTAAATTAAAAAATTTCAACAGAAATTTCTGTCCAGTCTTTTCTCATGTTTATATTGCCACTTTTAGATATTGTTAGTTAATATTCTTGGCACAGATCTTTCTGTTTATTGTTCAAAGGCAAATTGAAAAATATTAATTGCAATGACAAAATATGCAAACTTATTTCTTTTAAGATGCTAAAGATTGAACATTGTTCCTCTATAGATAAGGAATAGTAGCTTGCATTTACCACTTGGTGGCAGAAAATACCATTTCTTTTTCAGATTCTTTTCCACTAAAGGTTCATATTAATCTGGACACATATCCCAGGAAGCACTTGGCATAAGGCAGAACTTCCTAAGTGTAGTTTGGATACATCAATCCAAATCATATAACTGTGGTAGTAAACCAAAACACCCAAACAGAAGTTAGAAGTTAAATATTTGTAGGGCTAAGTTCCCTCTAAGAAGATCCAAAAATGACCTAACCATCCAATATGCATTCAAATTGTCCCACAATTCAAGTGTTACATTTTCTTTTGAGATTTGAGTCAAGCACATATTTATCAAGGTTAATAAGACAGTGCACTCAGGGCACAAATTAAGTTGTATATCAAAGATCTTTTGAGAAGTTAAACTAATGTCACTCCAGTAGGCCTGTATTCTGTCACATTCTATCAACAAATGTATAAAAGAACCTGCAATGGCCTTAAGTTTAACACACAGCTGAGATGTCCCTCAAAATATTCTATAAAACAATTTGCAGGACAAAGTTAGTCTATGAATGAGCTTTGAGCACAAAGGACATTCTTATTTAAAATGGCATTACATCTAGTGTTAAAGCTAAAGGAAGGAAAGTAAACTTGACAAATCCAGTCCCTTTAGATTTAAAAGCAAAACTTAATTGGCAATTTTCCCTCCATTTAAAAACATTTAAATCTTCTAACTCTTATAAATTGACCTCCCAGGTGATTATGAGCTGAAGTGAAAAAATCATAAAACAAACAAGTGACCAAATGAAGTTTAAAGCAGAGAAGAAAAAAAGTGAGATGTAAAATGCAAGAAGAAAAGCAAAACTATGAACAAGAATCCCAACAGCACCTCCTCTTCTCTCAAACCAGTCATCGTGTGATTTTACGGATGCTAGGTGGAGACTGCAGTATACAGTCATACCTTGATCATCACTACCTACTATAGTACTTTTATTTTAGCCCTTTCAGTAATTTATCATGAATGCCATATTAAAAAAAGATTTAAAACATTCAAAACAATTTCTTTTGAAGTTTATATTTATCTACAATAGTTATACATTACATCTAGAGTAATAAGGTATTACTGTACCTCATCTCCAGCTGCACTATCACCCTAGATCCTACTGTAAATAAAATAAGTAGAATCTGCCTAGTATGTTAAAAGTTCAATAAAGCTCATTAAAATGGAAAAAGAAATGAAAATAAGTTCAGATTTTCATTCACGAGAGCCTTTCTCAGTCATCTAATGCTGCCAAGAAGCAGATCCAAAAATGGGTGGTTAAACAGGCAAATGTTCTGCTCATGTTTGTATAGCGAAAATAAAAGAATTTCTTATTTTAGTACTGTCAGGGTCCAACTTTGCATTCTAAGCTTCCATACTACTCCTTTGGTCATACATCTCTTTTATAACATTCATTTGACTATTTATCTCTGCAACCAGGTCTTCACCTAGAGGTGAACTGGTATGACGTGAAGCAGAAAAGGAAGCCAAAACCACCATTACTTAAGATGCATCTACAGCCACCACCCAACACTGCATGCCTTGAATTGAGTTTTTATTTTTACTTCTCTGCAAGCATGTTGTAAAATATATTCAGTATTCTTTTTCATCCTTAGTGCAAGATTGATGTCTCTATGCAGTGTCAGTGAGGCCTTTTTCTTTCAGCAATGCAGGGCAAGTATCTCGTTCAAGGAGACTACAGCAGGAAGTGAGATAAAAACCTTGGTCTTTTTCTTAAGATTGTTACCTGCTCCTTATTAAAACTGACAGTTGAAAGTATACTATAAACATAGATTGAAACTATTAATTCAGTTATGTTAACTTAAACAGCTTTAACAATCTGAATACCCTTAGCTTCTTTCTGCTTTTCCTGGTGAGGACTGTGGTGGTAGCAGGATGACTAGATAGTCTCAAACTTTCTTTACCTTAGCCAGTCTCCCACCTTTCCTGGGTCCCCAGGTATTCTCAGCCCAGGTGAGAAATGTAACCTTTCCAGCGAGTCAAAGGTCTGCCCTACCGTCTCCTCCCAGAGACCATTTGTTGTAACTGCAGTGGATACCAATAAAGCCTTAATCTCACAATCAAATTAGAATAACTCAATTTTCAACTGTTTATTGGTAATACCACACAGTTCCTATAAGAGTAAAATATATAGGCAGTTTTTGAACTTTATTTCCTTATATCATGAACATCTGTGAGGAAAATTATTAATGTCACATTCCAGGGTGTGCTCTGCCTCATACCCTATACTTCTTGAATAGACCCCAGACCTCTGTGATCAAATAAATTTCTCTTATACAGTATTTTCAAGGTAAATTACTATTTTCAGTAAATTAAATTACCTTCAGCATAATACAGAAATTGTACTATAAAAGCAGCTGGGGAAAAAAATATGTTCCACTTTTAAGTCCACATTTTTTATAGCAAGGGGATTGCTATCATCACTCTACGTTAAAATAAAACTTGAAACATGCATTAAAGCTCAATTGGAGTATAAATCCCAAATATGCAGTTTCTCCTGAGTGGATATAAAATAAGCCTCTGCTCTGCATATCTTCCAATGCACACTTTATCACATTTGCTTTCTGTTGAGCTGCCCGTCCTCCTGAGGACACAAGGTTTCCTGTTTTATGTTGGAGAGGGAGTGGAAGTAATAAGTACACAAACAGTCAAATTATTATTTGCATTTATTTGCCATTTCTAAATGAAAACACTGATGTCTGGAGAACACATCTCTTCGCAGCAGGGTGTTTACTGTGAACTGTGCTCAAATCTTCACTTTACATTTGGTTTAGATAAGGACATAACCAAATTTAAACAAAAAGTGGTCAGCTTTACTTTAAATATCATAACTCTTAAGTAGCATGATACTGGTGTGACATTCAGCTTCCCAGTCTTCTCATATGCACACTTACCTGCCTGGACACTACTAGACAACAGTGCAAATGAACAGATGCAGTGCTCAAAAGTCATTTCAGTAGTGCAGCATTGACAGACACAAACTCTTGTTCTTCTGTCTGCGAAAAGTTGGCTGAAATTCTTGAGCTAACCACAAAAGTAGGGTTTGGAATTGTACTCTATCCAATCCCCGAGTTTCCACCTGAGACCGATGCTATTGGAGTCTCACAAATTACGCGCTAAGCTACTTTCCTATGTCCAAAAATATACAGTTCAATGGTCATAAAACCAGAAAAATGGGGGGAGGGAGCAACTGAATGGTTATTCCAGTGTATCATATACTTTTTTTAAACCATTTTGGCATGACAGTATTTTTTTTTTAAATACTAATTTTTTTCTGTTTCATTTTACCAGTTAACTAACCACTGAATAAAAAAAAAATACAAATGAACATGATGCCACATTGGAAGATATAGAATGACACTTACCAAGTCTGCATTTATTTAAAAATCCATCCATCCATCAAGCACTTAATCCTGAGCAATAATTTTGTCATTAAGTTTTATGCAAGTAATCACTTAAAATACTGAACGTTATTTAACAATGTATGCTCCACCATGCCTGTTTGAAAATTCTGTTAAATATGTGTAAGTCAGAAAATATAAATAGAATACTGTATTTAACTACCATTAGTAGTTAACTAGTAGGACACATTTTGAGTACTTTTTGACTCACCCTTGTATACTGAAAATATTTTGATGCACTGGACTGTTCCATCCTTAAAATATTCAGTCACCTGATAATCTAGTTAAACTAACTAAACTGCAGCAACAAACTATCACATCTTCAGTTTTTCTTACAGGGCCAATTGAATAATTGTTTTAATTGATGAAAAGGTAAATAGTTGAAATGGCCAAGCAGAAGAGTTTGAAGTTTTGTTTTAAATACCCATGGCTGCAAGTGCAATGGCTACCATGAATCTGGGTAAAATAAAATTGTACAACTGTTTTTGAGTATTAAATGGAGGTTATGATGCTTTTACCTGACAGTATTCCACAGTTTTGCACAGAAGACCACCGCAAGTTTCATGGTCAGGTCTGATTCAGTAAAGGCACAATGGTTATAAAATAAAGAAGTGCAACTGCAACAAATAGAATAAGAGGAATTCCATGTGTTCTTATAGATCAATACTACTTCCGTTCAAGCTATATTTAGACAGTTCCAGTTGTTCTCTATTGACAAATACAGACAGAACAGACACTGAGTGTGGCAAACACAGATAAAGCTGCATCAGGTACTTCACGGTCACAAGTACATCATTATCTTTCTTGGATTAAAATACTGATTGTGAATCTAAACTTTGTGGCTCTCCTGGAGCTAACAGTTATTTGCATGCAACCCAGTTAATCTAAAAAATACGGAACAAAATGGCTTCATTCAGCACCAGTCAATTCTTTCAATTCTTCTTTCAGCCACCATTGCTGTTTCAATTGAAATAATCCGCTACTGCATTTTGTTTTCAACCATTCAGATAAGACTAAGATGTCTTTGAAACAAAACATGTAATAAAGAAGATGAGTTCAGTGAGGGAATAAATAACAAATGAAGAAAGGAATGGGTCTTTGACAAGACAATACACCAAGAGGCCAAAGGCATATTGTTTTTTTTCATTGCTGGTCAGGTCTGGTTAAGGGTGACCAAAGCAGCACCAACCATGGCAGATTTTACTTAGGTCATGCCCAGGAAATTCCCATGTTACCCTCTGGTACCACCCATGAATATGACCAATTTCATCCAAGTGTGCATCCCATGACCAAACCTAATGCCTTATGTTGCTTGGGAACAGATCACCCTTTGGCCCACATCACAGAATCTAGACAGACAGACCCCTGAGAAAGCAAGGAGGGATCAGTCCAATGATCAGCACAGATATGGGATTCAGAAGCATATGTTGGTTTCTTCTATACCAGTTCTCTCTTATTTCACAGAAGGGTCTCTTAAGATAAAATATTAATTCACATGCTGTCCTCTGAAACTGGCAACTAGTTAAATGGCACTGAAAGAATTTGTTCAACTGTGATCCTTGGAAGTTAGAATTGCCCACTGTTAATATTGCTTAGCAGTGATACTCAGGAATATGTCCTCTGCTTTCCAGTCCGCCTCTTAATATTTCATTAGCAGAAAAACAAACCAGAAATCATGCAAGATGAAATCCTGGCTCCTGTGAATTCTTCCAGATTCCAATGCTCTGTTATAATAATAGCAGTTGACGAGGTCAGTTCTTCTGGGGGAAAATCTTCTTCCACCCTTCAGCACTGTTACATGCAGACAAACCTCAGGTATGCAAGTGGCAGAATTTCTGTTAAAGCACTACTGCCAACATTAACATGCTTTGTCCTGCATTTTGCCCAACATGCACCTTCTAGCCCTGCTTCTCTGAAAGCAACATTTCCAGTTGTAAGGTGTCCAATCAATAGAGAGAAAAGGCCTCTAACATTATGCATCCTTGGGTAAAACAAAGAGGAAGGAGATGCCTTCAAAATAAAAAAAAAAAATCATAGCTGTAGTACGAAGTGAGAAATTTTGAGCATTATGATTCTTGATTTGATATTAGTAAGAGAAAAATATCTGTTTTGATAGGAACCTTGACAATGAACCTTCTCTGGTATATCTAAGGGCAGCACTACACTGGTGTGAGAAAGAGAGCAGAGGGGCTGGCATTCAAAACAACTGAGCACACAGAGGTCCAATGGAAGGTGCAACTAAGTAAGATCAGACAGGGTTAAACAGAAAACACATATTAGGCAGTGAATTCCTACCCCATCCTAACTGCCTCCCTTGCCTTCTCACATTTCTCTCATGCCCACCCCTGTACACGTCCATTACAGACACAAACTCCAGAACACAGAGGCTAAGAACTGGACTTCTTTCGGATTCAAAGTCCACACGTGACATTAAAATTAACAAGGTAAAAACAATAAAAAAGATTAATGATTACATAAAAGTGACGAGTGTTTGGCCTGGTTTTTTTTCATATACATATTTTTTCCATTCAGTTTCCCCTCCTGAGGAGCCATCCTTACTATGTTTGGGATGAGGGAGACAGACAATGACAGACTTCAGGACAGGTTCAGCCACCCAAACAGGAACGGCACCAGGGAGATGCAGCTGAAGCCGACTGTGCCATAGACAATGTATCGGTATGGAAGCTCCACCTCCATATGCTGCCGGGCCTTGCGCACGTCATCACATGGGATCCCAAACATACGGCACATCAGGGGAATGGTGAGAGCCTTCATCACTGCCCGTGTGGCAAGGAGCACCAGCACACCGAGTAGAAGGCGAAGCAGGGACCTGGATAGCAGGGCGATACTCAGAGGTGGTATGGAAAAAGGGAGCTGGGATAGGGGTGGGTCAGGCATCAAACCTAGTTGATGGTTGAAGTGAGAGGCCAGGGCTGCACCCATTCCTGTGCCAAGAGCTTGGGCTGTGTCACCTCGGGACGTGCTCCACGTGTCCAGGCTGAAGGCCAAGAGGCCCAAACCCACATGCAACGCTATGATGATAAGTGGGGCGTAGCTGTGCGTCAGGTAGAAGTGGTCAATTGCATTCAGTGCTGGCTGGAACACGGCCAGGATCAGAAGACTGTACAGGAAGCCGGTGATGACCTCCTGGAAAACACAACTTGAGTGAGAAACAACTGTGGCCCACACACATGTACACACAAGACAAACAGATACACAGATTTCACAGATATGCAGCTGACTAAGCTGTAAATCCTTCCTCACAAAAAAAAAGAAACAAGAAAACAAGATGTGGTGACCAACAGGTATACTTCTAATTGGAGTGATCCAGATTATAACAAACAACATATTTCTGCTACATAATGATCTACCTATTTATCTTGAAAAGCAGCTGATAAAGATAAAAGCACTTGAAAACAACATTTCCAGCACCAACAAAAACTAAAGAGATGAAGTTAGTCCTTGCTAGAAATTACAGTATCCATCTAACAGTACTCTGGCTGTTGGAATAAACTCCTCTGGTAGATGAAAACAAATAAAAGTCCAAAAAATGTTTTGAATGACAAAACCTAAGGCTATTTTACACTAATGTCAATCAGTTGTGTAGCCCACTGTTCAGCTGTGATGGGGTGACAGAAGACCCACAGATACGGATGTGAAACAACAAAATCCTTCTGACAATGTGCAGGCTTATTTGTTTGGTGCTGCTGACACAAGCCCACTGCAGCAGTTTCTAAGTTCCTGGCAATTACTCTTTTTGGCTCTTCCAGTGACCCCAGGGCTGTAGGGTCAACCAACATCACTGTACTGATTAGATAAACTGAACTTCATCCCAGGACTGCGTGACACCTCCCCACACACAAACATCCTTCACTCACCCCTAACAAAGTTAACTCATTCTGTAAGATCAACCACTTAAGCACAGGTTCATTGTCCATCATTTCAAGAACAAAAAATACATCAAGAAAAATTAAAGACTGAATTAATGATTGAATTCTGTCACACTGCAGATCACTGGTACCATCTTCAGATTCAAACTACCACAAAAAAAAAACTTTACAGTGATGAAAGTGTATTCATGCTATAAAAGTGGTTTATTTAAATACTTTTTAATATTTAGATTTTTGCAGTTTATCATTTAAAATTGGTACAGTATCTTCTGCCAGTGTAATTAAAACAAATGTGTGTCTATGCTTTGAAAAATGTAGTAGCCAGTAGATAAAAAGTTGTTGTAGACAAAATTACTGAGGAAAAATGTCACTGTACTGAATAAGCCTGTTGTATTAAAAATGTATATGTTTTTATAAATCATGGAGGTGTTTTTCACTGTTTAGGATTCCATTATATGATAGAAAGTTTTGTTTCCCTTGTATGCAGGTTCTGTTAGTGTACACAATTACTGACACAGAACTACGTTGCTGGTTATTAGATTCAACACCAGCCAAGGGATTTTTTTTTGCTGCTCATAGTTACCCTCCATTATATCCCAATGTATTTCCATCATTATTTCCATTTCTGAGTGTCCCACATGGCCTTCAACACCATTAACCTTTCACTAGCGTTGCTCTGGCACTGCCATTCTGTACACAATCTAACTGCTACTTTCAGGCTTGCCACTGATTCCAGATCAAAACTCCACATACTTTTCCAAACCATCAGCATTTACGAACAAAGGAAGGGAAGGATAAGACAAAATGTCCTTCTGCTTTTCTTGGAATGAACCTAATTATTAAGCAATGATGGTAAAAGCAAACAAACTGTGTAGAAGTTCCTTCATTCTGGGAAATCCAAACAGATGATAAAGTCTTTAAAATGTTCTTTGGCAGCAAAGATACAATGATATTGTACAATGACAAGTATTCAATTAACCTGACGAAAATCACAATCAGCTAAACCTTTGCTTTTAATTTTAAATACATGTATTTCCTATTTTTGCAATACAGCAGTGCTATGATGAAAGCATACCGTTTTCATGTTGGGTGGTGCAGGAGGTGGCACATTCATTTTTTTAAAAAAGATAATGTAGTAAATTTTTATGGTGCAAAAATTGTGCTACTGCTACTGTCTGCTTTTGTACATCAGCATTCAGGTGCTGTTCATTTTTATCAAACACTCCTTGATCATGGATACTGAAAAACATTTTTAATGCAATTTATTAGCTCAAAGAAAGAATAAAACCACAGCAAAATAAGTTGAGCAAACTGATATGTTGATGATGTACGAGTGAAGCATTTCAGCTAACTTCGATGAATTAAAACAACAAACATCTGGGAACCGGAGACACATTTTTGCTGACTGGCAATTGCAGAAGAGTGCTCTTGTGGGCTGTTGAAAAATAGGAAGTTGTGCACTCCAACAGATTTCCCCAGAAGCAGCTTTGAGAGCAGACAGTATTGTACATGAGTGCAAACAGCTGAAGATAGAAAAAGCACCCTGAGAGAAATATGGAATGTCTGCTTGAAGTGTGTTGATCTGCTTGAAGCCTTGTCCAAATGCCAAAGAAATCCTCTGGACACTAGTGCAACATGGCAACTTGCAATATTAGGTTCGTAAATAAAATTACCTATTTATGCATCTGGGTAATTTTTACTAGAGCAATTCAAGGTAAGTTCCCTACCCAAGGGTACAAAAGCAGGAGTGGGGATATATATTTCATCTGCAAAACAACTACTCAACATCTATCCTTCCTGCTACCCTTTCATTGTTGGTAATTATGATCTAAAAAGACTGTAGCACAAAAGTACACTGATACTTTACACAGTCTTCTGTCATTATGGTTCGTTCCATGGTTCTGTCAGAAATGTTATATGCTGCCACTTCTGCTATGACTTTGGGCGCAGCTCTGAAAAGTCACATTCTGATTTGGGGCGTCTAACAACAAATATTGATAAGCAGGTAACAGGTAAATATGAGAGACAGGGTCTTCTAGGTTTTCTCAATAAAACATCAGTCCCTATCTCTGACCTCCTTCGACTGATTTCTCATCAAAAATCATATTTAGTTTAGTGTTTATCATGTCTTCTACATTATGCGCAAACTGTGCTGTTTATTATGGCACTGAACACAAGGGTGATTTATGTCACAGTTAACATACAAATCAAATAAAATTTCTGTTGTACAGCTGTGTATAATGAAACAACAAACACTAAACTATTCCTAAACCAACTTGAACACTACAAGACCATGTAGAAATGAGACAAGAAATTCACTGAAAACTGAAAGGTAACCCTGTCTTGAGAGAGTAATATTAACTCACCATTTTTAATTTACATTATAGTCCTTCTAAAACTAGTAAACATTTTATGTTATAAAATCAGGGAACAAAAGGACTCAGCAAGGTGATAGAAATGTATGTTTCTCACATTTGGAGAGAGATTGAAAGGTAAACTTTTAACGACAAACAAAGTACATAATTTCAGAAAACACCTTGACAGGCATTTCAAGGTTTAACTGCTGGCTAATATGCTGTGTGACTGATATGAACAAAACTAATTACAACATCTAACTGGTGTCCCTTCCTACAGTATCTGTCTCTCAAACATAAGTTGTCCATTTCTGCAACCTTTAATAAAAGTCTTTGTCTTGACTTACCAAAACAGAGTGCATCCCCATGTAGATCCGACTGACACAGACCAGGAGGCTCCAGCACATGACTAGACACAAGCCAAACATAAATGAGTACTGCAAGAGAAAGACATACAGAGATGTGTTACTTAAAGATCAATCAAGCAAGGAAATCCTTTTCAGTTTCTTACTTGCTACATTCATTTTCTGCCTTTAAGGAAAATATGCTAAAATCACCCCCAATGCAATTAACTACAATTCATTCATTATACAACTTACCACCATTACAACATGGTGCTTACTAATGCAAGTCCATTGGCTTAGCTGAAATATCCCACTTGACTGAATACTAAAACGATCCAACAGATATTATTATACAAAATTATTATAGAAATTATACAAAACAGCTGCAAGATCATGTTGACCACCTCATAACAGTCTAGCATGAAACAGGGTTGTAAGCAATACAATTAGTCTAGCACAGATATAAATATATATTTTATAGTTCAGTGCAAATTTCAAATACTTTGCACTAGAATGACAGAAAACAGTTAACAAAATGAAAAACAAAGGCATTTCCTACTGAATTAGACTAAAGTAAGACATCTGGCAGCTGAAGAGGAAAAAAAAACTCAAACCAGAAAATGAAAGAAAGATAAACTGCTGGCGATCCAAATACCATATGACCATGATAACCTGTGAAACTTACTGTGACTTTTTCTTTGACTGGCTACATTAAATTACTGTGACAAGTTTTATTTTGTTTTGGTACAAGTCAATTCCACTAATTGGATTTCTCACTTTTAGCTGACCCAACACCTCCAAATTTTACTGCTCACTCAGTGAGAGATCGAGCAAGCGAACGCTGGGTCCCTCACCTACAGTCCATTTATGAAGAATCAAATGTGTTTAGGCTTTGGTTATACCAGAGGTGTGCTCAATTTTGTCTGGGTAAGTCCTAAGGATGCAAGAAACAGAGCACATTCCTGCTCAGCCCACGCTCACTTACTTGGACCCCCCCTAACAATGTACCTACTCCCACTGCTGTGTGGACCAGCTGGACAGGGTGGGTCAGAGGAAGTGTAGCCAGAACAAAGTCTCCACACGTTTTCCTTCCTCAAAAGTCAGTGCCAGCACTGCAGAATCCCAAGGGATATGAGAGGACATGGTGCAATGCCTGTTTCCACTACAACTTCTCACCTGACCAGTTTACTGACACCAGTCCCAGTCAGACTGTCTCACACTCCAAAATACAAAAAACTCTTCCTATGTCTTTCCAATGTTGAATACTGGTAATATGCTTGGACAGTGTAAATATATACAAGAAATCTATATTACAAGTACCTTGTAAAATTACAAGTAAACTTTACTTTTTATTTTCAGAGCATTTCCAGCCCTTTACAGCTTTACAATCAATAGCTGCTTGTAATATTGCACTGTGGCAGTGTTGCAGAACCTGAAACACAGATGTTTAGGGTTTATCACCCTAGTGTAGGCTAGGCAGGGCACACCCTGGATAGGACTCCAGTCCACCACAGAGTGGCCACAAAAATATTCACAAAATGTGGGCAATTTAGTGTCACCAATCTATCTATAATAAATTTTCTGACTGTGGGAGAACATGGCAGCTTCCAGTGGACACCTTTGCAAACAGAGAGAGAAAATGTAAACACACAGACTGATGTCCATGACTTCTGCTGAACCACTGTGCCACCTTCTTTACTGCAATTTTATTTGAGTAATTTTCTATATATGGCCAAAAGATAACTTCATTTCATACAAAAATATTCAGGATGAACAATGAACCAAGAGTAAGCAAATGGGTTATTTCTTTACAATACTTTAAAAAGAAAATTAGTTTCATCATCTGATCTGTTTTTACAAATTACAAGACTTAGTGTTCCACATGCTCAGGTGTTATATTTTTACTTTTGCCCAAACATATACCTAAAATTGTTGGTTGTATCATCTTACCTTTCAGAATATTTAGTTTCATTAAAGAAATTACAGCTGCTGCTATACAGATGTGCTTTGTATTTTGACACATATCCTTGTGTATGTATATGAGATGGCTATACAGCTCAGCTATTGTACGTGACAGGCTCCATACTGCTGCACATGGGCGGAGTGTGTTTCTGCATAGTGCCTTTTGATACTATCTGGCTGCATTGAAAGCCCTCTAAGTGCTACTGACTATACAATGCCAAAAAGGTTTTTCTTCCCCTCCCTGTTGCCTACTGTATCATGGTTCACTAACTGTCTACCCTACCGCTAAAGAGAAGGGATAGAGATTTGCTCCCTTCACTCATTCAGTGAATGTAGTTAACACCCTTCCCCTAGTCTCTTCTAGTTCACACTGGTTCTTAATCTGCCAGAAGAATTACACAAGAGAAATGCAGCATGGAAAACAGGAACCTGTCTGTTGTATTGTTCCCTCATCCTGTGTTGCTCCAGCTGGGATCAAGAGTTGAGGTCCTAAGGTCAAGTCTACCTCTGACTGGTAAAATAGCTAGTCAGGAAAAGAGTCAGTGTGTGGACCTATCTGAATTTGTGATTTGTTCCATTCTCCTACAATCTCCCCCTTTCCTGGCTCACACTAATTGAGAGAATTTGACTATATGACTCTCCCATGCAGAGGTCTGAAATGAAGGACTCTGGGTGGTTAATGTTCCTAAAACAGCACAGATACAAAGGAAACTATTAAGCTACTATGTAGCTCAGCAATATTATACACCTTTTGGTAGACTACCTGTTAACACCAGCAAAAAGACCCTAATCCTACATCACCAATGATCAGTGTAAATCAAAAATACTGTTTGCAGGTGGTTTCATACTGTGAAAATACCCAAAAAGAAATGTAGTGATCAGTGTACTTGTTTTGTAGTACAAAAAAACTGAACCTGACAATGAGAGGGAACTATAGCAAAGCATATTCCTCATAGAAAATTTCATTTGCACCTTATACAACACATCCTGCACAATAAAAACTCACTGCTTTGGCCTGTGGAAATAGTTTCTGGTTTTAAAAAAAACTCGGTATGTCGTTTTGTGCTTTTTTGTATGGTCATTCTGCTTCCATCAGTGTGCTTTGCATGGTCCTCACACAGCAGATCACGTAAACACACATGCAGTCATCCCATATAGGTCACTCCCCACAACACAATACAACTCCTGTCCCCGGTAATTGGTTCAGTACAAATGTTCAAAAGAGAGTAAACATAGAACAAACACTCACAGGAAAATCAAAGGGACTGACAGAATACAATACACTCATTTAATTATGTAAAAAAACTTGTGTTTGATACCAGACAACCTGGGAGAACAACATCCTATTTCACAGACAATTTCAACCAATTATTACTATAGATTAATGTGAATCTAATATCACACCTGAAGCAGTGGATTAATTATCAATTTATTTAGTTTGATATTTAGTTTATATGCTTTAAGATACACATTATACTGTTAGTTATAGCTATTTATATAGGCATGAAATTTTTACTTTCTCAGTTTAGTGTACAGTACCTGGCTCAAGGGACCTAGAGCAGGAGTTGGGATTCAATCCCCAATAACTTGGGTCTTTATGAAAATAGCTAAGGGTGAAGTGAAGATGCTTGTGAAACTACTTGTTTATTCATGTTACATACAGAGGAACTATGACTGGTGATTGAGCATGGATTGGACACAGGGCTAAAAATAAGGGACACATTCTTTGGCCTCATTCTTAGAATTACTGGGAAATGTATATATAAAATTTCCCTCCTTCCTTTGTACTGTCGCAGTCATTTATGCCACAATCTTATAAACAGCTTTAATGACATGAATACCCTTTTACAAGGGTAAGTAAAGCCTTAATTTCAAGAGCTGATGAACAGCTAGCATCAAACATTTGCTTGTAATATCACATAGGCCCTCTGACACCAAAGCATCAGCATACTTTACAGTGCAACATAAAGGGTTTTCGGGAGCTTTATTTATGCTATAGACATCCATGAACTAAGTTATTAAAATGTCCCTGCCCGATGTACTGTGTCTTCCAACTGTTTTGGCTCTGGGCTACCAAAACCTTGCATTTGGACAAGCAGTTTTTATTATAAATGAAAAATGAGCATGTAACTTTAAGCTACAAAGCTTCAAGTTACAAATATTATATATGTGTTGTCATTGTTATGCTAAAAAATTAGCTGCAATATTTCACCCAGGAACCATTTTCATATAAAATGTTAATTTCCCATTAAAACAGAAATTCACCTCTTGCAGTGATTTCAGAGAAAGATTTAACACCACTAAGCAAGGGACAAATGCACATTTCACTTTATTACAAGAGCAGTCCAACCACTACAACCATTCAAACCCTATGTATACACTAGCAGTCATTATTTCTAGGGAAATGCAGAGATTAAATCTAGTAAATCAATCATACTGGCACCAATAAAAGACAGAGCCCTTTTTGGTTTGAGACACATCCATGGTGCACACACTAAATTAATAAATGTAAATGTAAGTCACTGAGTGGAGAAAAATGTGGAAGTTTGGTTTAGATACTCTTAATCTAACTGCTGTATTTGTCCTGGTGAAGTCCTGACTTTAGGTTACACGTTGCTTTGTCTTTTATTTGCCATGTCTTCTTAGTCATGAGGTGAAGCTCTTTTAACACTGAGGGGATGCATATTCCATTTTCCACAACAGAAGTACAAATAACAGCACAAAAGCTATGTACCTTTTGTGCCCTTAATATTTTCCTTAACCTGCTAACAAGTCACGGGTGGCATGCACTGACTACATCAAATGATTTGTTCTTTGATTTAATTGTACATATATAATTTGTGCTAACATATGGGCCTAAATAATCTCAAAAATTAAGACAGAAGCATTTAACTTGTTTTACAATCTTGTCATGTTGCCTCAAATTAAAAATGGCTGTTTGCAGAGATGTGATGGGATTCTCAACCTGACAGGCTGTGTAGGATATACAGATAAATGATGGAAAACAAGCACTAAAAAACAAAAGACATTAGTGCAAAACAGCTTTTCCTTATTCCGGGTGCTCAATTAGTCCAAGGTAAGGAACCACAATTAGGTGTGTTGGGGGTAATGGGTTCCTCCCATTTTTAACCTTTTGGTACACTATAAAACAAGGAAACAACTGCCAGTTGACATTTGGCATGACAGTACAAGGAACAACAAACCTAGGTCTAGGTAACAGCAACACCACCGTTTGTAACCCAAGTTCAGTGTCATGTTGGTGTCTCCCTGACAGCTACGTATATACAGTGGCGCTTGAAAGTTTGTGAATCCTTCAGAACTTTCTATATTTCTGCATAAATTTGACTTAAAACTACATCAGATTTTCACACAAGTCCTAAAAGTAGATCCAAAGCAAACAAATGAGTCAAAACAATTAGACATGGACATTTATTTGTTGAGGAAAATGATCCAATAACACATATCTGTGAGTGGCAAAAGTATTTGAACCTTTGCTTTCAGTATCTGGTGTGACCCCCTTGTGCAGCAATAACTGCAACTAAATGTTTCCGGTAATTGTTGATTAGCCCTGCACGTCGGCTTGGAGGAATTTTAGACCATTCCTCCTTACAAAACAGCTTCAGCTCTTATGGTGGTGGGTTTCCTCCCATGAACTGCTTGCTTCAGGTCCTTCCACAACATTTCTATTGGATTAAGGTCAGGACTTTGACTGGGCCATTTCAAAACCTTAACTTTGTTGTTCTTTAACCATTCTTTGGTAGAACGACTTGTGTGCTTAGGGTCGTTGTCTTGATGCATGACTCACGTTCTCTTGAGATTCAGCTCACGGACAGATGTCCTGACATTTTCCTTTAGAATTTGCTGGTATAATTTAGAATTCATTGTTCCATCAATGATGGCAAGCCATCCTGGCCCAGATGCAGCAAAACAGGCCCAAACCATGATACTACCACCACCATGTTTCACAAATGGTATGAGGTTTTTATGCTGTTTGCTTTGGTTCTCTTTATCTACTTTTAGGACTTCAGGAATCAGGAAAATCTGATGTAGTTTTAAGTCAAATTTATGCAGAAATATAGAAAGTTCTGAAGGGTTCACAAACTTTCAAGCACCACTCTATGCAATCTGAAAACACACAAAGTCATCTGAACAACTGTTAGAATTGTGACACTAATGCTGGGTATCAACGATTATGACTCACTGTTTGTAATTAGACCAACAGTGCTGTCCAGCTTCTTTCTGCTGGTAAAAGATACAACAGTTTAAATTCGAAACAGACAAAGATGTTTCATTCAGAAGACTGATTCAGAACTAGTGACAGCCCTAAAGGAAGGATGGTTGCCAGCCTTATCCAAGTCAAGCATCTTTACAGAAGCACCAAATAATCCCCCTGCTGCTGGACTGTCAGTGTTGCACATCACAGGAAATTGGGACTGAAATGGGACCAGGCTTCTGTGTGTGTGCGAAATATATTCTCAGACAGCTACACTAAATGGGGCGGGAATTGTGACATTAGCAATGAATCAATGCTTTCACACAGGTCCTTGCCTATAGACAAATACTTGCAAATAGTGAAATATGTCGAAGTCAAAGACAAACCTGACAACGTACACTAGCATGGCAACAGTCAGGTGCTTTTAGTTACACAGTGGAGGCAGCATTATGTAAAAATCTCTACTGTACACCTGAACGCTTTCTTCCCAGGGGTGTACACAAGCACACTGCAGGGTTCTGGCTGGCAGACAAGTTCTCAGGAGTACTCTTCAATAATAATGAGTGGAACAGGATTTTCAGACTGTAATAGTGAATTAAATACAGAACAGTATCTCTCAGGCATCAGTAGAAGCACCATCCTCATCAAACCATGAAAAAGAACTGCTCCTGCACTTTAACTGCATAAAAACCATTTTACAGCCTACACAGCCGGTACTTTTATCCAAAGTTTTCACATACTTTTTAATAAAATATGTTTTGCCAGACACTTAACATTTACTTATGCAAGAACATTCAAAAAAGTAATTCTGGTTAAGCAAGTATAACCCAAGGACTTAAAAAAGATGAAAAAGCTGCCAAGCTGAAGCTTCCTTCACTTCTACACTAATTTGCATGTAACTGTCACAGTACTTCAGTCCCATCTCTCTGGATTATTTCAATATTTGTAAAAGTAGCAGGAGTCTTCGTCCAATTCCCGTTATAATAACCGCAATCCATTTGTTTACACTGTGCAAACATTATGCCCATAGAGTAAGCAGGCTAATGTGCTGTGTAATCCTACTGCAATCACAATTCGAAACTCCCAAAGTATTTGAAATCATGTGAGACAAACACAAAAATACTGACCCTTAACCCTTAAGGAACCCATCTGATTTCACATGCAACATGACGCAAGACTGCACAGGTCTGACAGAAAACCTACCAACAATAAATCTTTATTACTTAAACTTCACACATCTTCGCATTACAACTTAAGACTGATTGCAGCTGATAAGTCAAAAGCAGCAAGCAGGGGCCACAGAGGTCAAGGAACTAAATTCAAATGGTGGCAGTTTCAGAACTCAGGATAACAGGCATTTGTACCTCACTACAATATAAAGTTGTACATAGTCAAATATTAAGTTAAGGCACTGCATTAGTGTCTGTAACCAGCGATCTTCCGCGGTAATCATTCTGTGTGACAGTGTTTAGTTCCTAATTTCCACAATAAAGTGCCTTGGAAACCTGAGCACAGCATGGTGGGAAACAGGTTTAGAACCAATCAAAATGTATTTCACTGGTCGGCTCACAATTTTATCTACAGAGATTTACAACTGAATCCACTGATACAATGGGACATTTTCCTGGAATTCAGGTTTGTTATCTTCTTCAAAGATGCAGTACAAAAGTTGCTCAATGGTAAGGTTACACAGCTGTCTTTTATTACTTTTTAAAAATTATCTTATGTATACATATACACAGTGTAGTTTCTATTCATTATAGCTATATCAGACTTTTACAGAACCCACCCAGCAAATAACTGAAGGTACATTTGTCCTATTGAACTGATATTGACTGAAAAGATTAAACAAACCGAAACTGGCCAGAGGTTGACAGTGCTTCAAGTTAATGAAAAATAATAAAAGTCTTGTGACAGATCCAGTCCAAGGAGTTCCCTGCCTCGCACCCTGTTTTCAGGACTCTAGCACACATCAGCCCTGCAAAGAACCAGCAGCTGCCGAAAATGAAATCAAGACTTAGAGTGAACTGTTAATTGACTACAGCTTTACCTGTATTTTTATTGAACTTAACGCCCAGTTGGAGTGACTAAGAGTTAGATGGAATGTGATGTAGTGGCTGGATTTTTGACTAAAATTAAGAAAAAACTTAGAGCCCCTAATGTGTTCACAAGTCAAGGAACCAATGCAGTTATGTTTTTTTGCAAGCTATCTCACTGTGTCTTCCTGGAGTAAATCACAGGTCGGCAGGTAGAGTAACAGGCATGGATTTGACGCCAGGCAATGCAAGTTCAGGTGTATCAGTGTAGGGAGCTCAGCACTGCTGGACACGTGAAGGTGAGTGACAGTGAGATCGGTGGTGGCGCACCTGCCAGCGGCCATAGGTGAGCAGGAGCAGGGAGAGCGGCAGCGCAGTGCCCGTCATGGCGTGTGTGGAGGGCATGCTGTACTCCGTGTTGTAGAACACCTCCACTTTGACCACGGGCGGTGAGGCGGGCCTCGTCCAGCGGACCAGGTCTTTGGCGCACTGACCCAGGTACAAGATGAGTTCCCACACGACGATGAGGCGCCGACTCACGTGCGCGTCCACATTCCAATAGAGAAAGGGGAAGAAGACGATGAAGAACATTTCGTTTCCCAGCTCGGTGCCGAACGTGAATAGGTAGAACAGCAGCTTGTTCTCGATGATGAACTCCTGCCCCACGTCCCCAGTCAGCGAGTTCTTGCGCAGGGGCTTCACCGTGCCTCGAGAGTGCGCCTCAGGGAGCGCGCCGTTCAGAAGGCCCGGCGGGGGCTCTTCCTGCGCGCTACAGCTCGCCGCCGTGGAGCAGTTACTCTGGCGCACTCCGTCCTCGGCACAGTCGCCGTTGTGATCCCGCTGGCGTCCAGCTGTCTCTCCCGACCGCCTCGGGAACGTTCCCTTGACCCCGCACATCCTCTGGAAACGGGCCACGAGGTGCGGGTCCTGCAAGTACCGACAGAGCCCCAGAAATTCCGCGGTCCAGTCCTTCGCCATCTCCGCAGAATGAGGGGACTCGCATGAACGTGCAGCGGGGACGTGTCCGCGGGGGTTGTGCACTAGGTGTGTGGTAAACTGACGGTCCACACGCCGACTTTCCCTCGAAACTAAACGGACTGCGGATTACACGACGGAAGTAAAAAAAAGAAAGAAAGCGAAACCGCTGCGCTTGAGAAGTCAGGAAAAAGCCGAGCAAACACGCAGATCTTAGGACCCCGCTACGATTCTGACTGTCTGGACACTGACGCGCTCAGCCGAGAAAACAATTCGCGCGGCACGCAAACGGAGGTATGACGTAACAACGTGGTGACGTTTCCATTCTAACGGGCGAGTGGAATAAGTTGTGTTGATGTGTGGATGCTGTGTTGAGGAATTTTCTTAGTATTATTAACGTGGACAAAGAGAAAGAAATTGAATACCATTTGATTAATCTTATTTGAAATATTTCATATTTACAAGATTAACTTCAGTTTTAAAAGCTCCTTGACTGTATTTCCAAATGGCGTCGAGAAATATATGGGTACCGTATTAATTTGCCCGGCATTCATATTTGTCTTTGCACTGTTTGAATTGTTGAAAAGATTAAAATAAAAAAGCAGCTTCAAGTACTAATTCAGATAGGAGCCCTAATCCTTTAAGGTTATTTTTTAAATTGATTTCAGTCAGTCCTTTCTTTATTATTTTTTATAATCTAAGTAAAATTCATAATTTAGCCGTAGAAAATAAGCGTAAACAGGGTCAATAGGCTAGATTAACACACCCTGATTCAAGAATGTATACAAGGATTTCTAACAAGTTCTACAGCAGGTTTTTTGTGCAGCTCTTGTGACTGGTACACATCGGATACTGAAAACATTTTAATTCTATTATTCAGTTGGTTTTTCAAAGATTCGTTCCCCTTTTGAACTGTACTACACTTGTGGTCAATGTTACCGCGGTAATTTAGAGGTTAATACTGTAGATTTGGCCAGAAAATAGACTGACACCACTGAGGGACAGAAACTTTTTTGGTTTGAGACTGTGTGTTTCTCTCTTCCAATACACCTGCCGTTTTTTATTGCACCATTGTTACACTTGTAACAATAATAATAAAACAACAGATCAAAGAGTCGTAAGAGGACTGCAGTTCCCTACAGTCCACTGGAAATTACTGCACTCTTAAAATAAAATATACATACACAAGAATCAGTGAATTTTGAAACCTTTAATTGCATTTCACAACTACCTCAAATCACTGCATCTTTAACCCCCTTAGAATTCTCACACAGTTGCTGTAATAAGGAAATAAAAGAAAAGGAAATTTTTTTTTTGATTTTCAGGCTAAGCTTATTCAAAACCTTTAACCATGGTTAATGCACCAAAATCCACGCTGTTTTGAATTTTATATCTATTTTCACTTTGGCCTTTGGTTTTTGTCGGTCTAATCATATGTTCACAGAATAAGACTGGAACAGGATTCTGCTCTAACCCACCAGTTGAGAGAATACAGCCCTAAGCACCAAGGTGGCCAATACATTCACACATCAGGTAGTTCAGTGTATACAAACAAAGTTTACCTTACCTTTACTCCTACAAGGGAGGCATCTGGATGTCCTCATTAGACATGATACCTAGCTGAGCTGCCCTCAGGCATGCTGAGGTTTACAGGTTCCTTAGGGCACCAGTTTTTTGCTGAAATCAGTACTGAACACACAAACTGCATACCAGGTGGAACTTTTATTACAGAGATCAACACTTGGAAGATCTTCCGGTAAAAAATTTAAACCTTAACTGCAGTTATTATTACTGAACTGAGGTATACTCCAGATATGATTTTAACACAATGTTAATTCAAAGTTTACACATATCTGATAAATTATTTCATGAATCAGACCTTGTTTGAATGCAACAATCTTTCAAGGTATAATGAAATAAACTGTTTTGTAAAAATACAAAAGGGTAATTTGCACATCTGACTATTTTTAAACACAAGCTTATTAAAAATATTACAAAGCTGTAATATAATATTATATGCAAAGAAAGTAATGCCTAACAGCAGTGTCCACACACAGACTAACTGGTAGGCCAAAAGGGTGTGGGACACGTTCATTCACACTGTTCACGTTTGCATGAGGCAGCCCTTGGTTGTATGGCCATATTGGTCTATGCGGCAGCCGCTTTGCAGAAGCATGCCTGTCCTTCGATGGAATATCTGCTTCAGATAGCTGACTTTTTCCTGCATTTGCAACAGAACTAGGGTTTCATAGAATGTACCATTCAGCCATCCTTGTGTCAGAGATAAACGTGCATCTGCTGTTTTTACACATGCAAAATGTAGCTCAGGCCTCCAGTGTTCCTGGAAGAGCAATTCAGTCATGAGTACTCCGGAATAATATTGTGTGCCTTTTTCAGTGAATGCCATATATATAGCGGTGTATTTATCGCATTCCATGTACATCATATGAAATTTGTATCCCATTCATTATGTGGGGATTCATTATTTCCCAGTCTGCCATAGACACAATGTTATAGTGTAATTATTTCTCAGATATACTGTACATTAGTAGCTATTTTACTTTGTTGTGCCTTCAGCCTCATTTATCGTTTTGTGCAGTACAAAAGTGTAATTCTTTTACACCCCAAAGTTATGTTCACTACATCTGGGTAGTGTAAGTGTATTATGTGTAAGCTTACATTTTACCCTGTTATATGAAGATGTTCAGTGATAATATATTTATGAAAGAAAGGCCACAACTTTTTTAGGCTTTCAATACTTCTCATTCCAGTTCAGAAGAAGGCAAGGCAAAACTGCCAAAGGCCTGAATGACTGTAAACCTTGCCAGCTTCCTTAAGATGAGCCTATTACATTTGGATGCAAAATGGAACAGCATGAACTCGCATTGTTTAAAGAACAAAAAATGATCAG
The DNA here is from genome assembly GCA_900497675.1 of Arapaima gigas. Classification (NCBI taxonomy): domain Eukaryota; kingdom Metazoa; phylum Chordata; class Actinopteri; order Osteoglossiformes; family Osteoglossidae; genus Arapaima; species Arapaima gigas. The sequence goes on along the minus strand of UFQX01000183.1, from coordinate 118,686 downwards.
GAAAGAACTTTCAAAATTGTGAATGCTGCCTAAAATAAAACTAAGAAAGAAACAGCTCCTTCTGATAAATGCAGCAGTTTTAAACAAGTAAGAAGTGTGATGTGGTGATGACTGAGACATGGTCATTATGAGGCAAGGTCATTCAGGTAAAGGGTGATTGTAGAGATGTTAGAATTGGGTTTGGGTTTGGCATTGAGGAACTGGCATTGGGTTAAGCTATTAAACAACAACAAAGGTGTTACTATCATATAGGTTGAACTAGGAGTGGAGCATGACCATGTAGGGTGTTCTAGGACTCCTGCAGGACATACCACCGGCAGACTTGCTGCCCCTTGGATTCCCTCATGTCCTGCCAGTGCAGCCTCTCCTCCTGGCCACTGCTGCTCTGGCCCAATGACACCCAGCCCAGGAGCTCCTTACGCTTCATGCTTCGGCGGTTATAGATGGACACCAGCAGGGTAACATCCGACAGCTGAAAGAGTGCAACCTGGAAGACAAAGGTCTCTTTGTAGACTGGGTGTGGCTGCCCATGACGCATGGAGGATTTGCAGCGGGAGATCTCCTGGCCCACTGAGTCCAGCAGTGTCAGTTTGCCATAGGTGTCTGGCAGGAAGAGATGGAGAACAATAGAGTCAAAGTGAGTGTGAACATAAAAACTGCTTGTAAACATACATATTTGTGCATAAATTTGTATGCTTTCATGCATATGTGTACATGCATCTAATGTGATGAGCGTGTAAATGTGCATATATAATATCCACTCCTACTCGAAGCGGAATTGCAGCATATTTAAAACATTATATTTAGACAGTAGCATGAATGGCTTGAATAAAAATTATATAGCTAGTTTATTGCAACTAGCTAAATGTTTTCTCACTATATTATTAAATAATATATTCCAGCACTAACGGTTTTCATTTGTTTTCTCAGTAACCTGATTCTTTTGTTGGAGTTAAGGGATATATGGGGACGAATTGCATTGTATTGTACTGTGTTAATTGGAAAGAAAACAAGATTTTTTTCAACTAGTTAGTGAACAGTTAGCAAGCTAGCTACAGAACATGGGAATAGCATCATCTTAATGTAACTTTTTAGCATGAATGTGAACTTAATGTACAATAAGACTGACATCTTTTGGCAAAAAATATGGCTACAGGAAGTTTGTACCCACACATGACTAGTGTGCTAGTTCCACTGGGAATTAATTGTGTCAAACAGGACTAAAGTGTAAAAAAAACTACTCTGATTTATTATGAAAAGTTCCATTAAGCAATAAATTACTATAATGGCAAACAAGTCAATAGAAATAGTTCTCAAACATCTGCTGCACTAATATAATTGTGGTGTTCAGTTACAACACTTTCCTGGGTGCAGCAATTCCAATATTGTAAAATATCTAATTCACCAAAAGGAAATAAAATTAATCTCCTGACTATTGCATTCATGTTTATAAGACATGGAATTAATTAACTAATTAATAAAAATGAACATAACTTTGTGAACTTTCTGGAACCATGTTCTAAAACTGAAGTTTAATCCCAACTCTGTGGTAATTTGCATTTATTCATTCATCCCACACTTTTTCCTCAAAATGATGTACCATGAATGTCATTCACTTATTTATAAAGCAGAGCAACACACAAACACAAACAGGAAACCTTTGAGAATATGGGGAAATCATGCAAGCACAGACCAGATAAAATGAGTGATTTACCAATAACTTTAAGAAAAAATTAGATAAACTGTCATAAAGGCTACTTTAACTTATTAAACCTATACACGCATGTTTATAAAATAATCTTATTAAAAGGTCAGTTCTACCAACACTTCTAAAGCTGAATAAAGGTGGGACAAAACACAGCAATAAACTGACTGGTCAAGAGTAAGTTATGGTCCATTAAAATCCACTGAGGAAAGTTGACAAAATGGAAGTTTTACTGTTGGTTTAGTGGTGTAGAGATCATTTTTTTAAGGAAAGTTAAGGAAAGAAAAGAGGGCTATACAAATGTAGTAGTATATTTTTTTCTTGACAAATCTACTTGGGGAACTACCTACCTCTGGCACCTGTATGTGAATAGAAGTACGCACAAATATGTATTTATGTGTATTTGAATCTAGGACCATTAATTTATGCATGTCTGAATATTTTAATTAATTCATGCATGCATTGAGACACAGAATGCTGGTTTACCAGGAGGTCTATTGATGCCAGGGCTGCAGAAGTGGTTTCCCTTGATGAGCTCCACAGAGAGTCGGCCAGTGATGGCATTGTAGGCCAGGCCCAGGAGCAACTCAGGCCTTGTGCCATGGGACAGCGACTGGGTAGACAAGGTGCCGGTGCTCCCAGAGGCACTTTGCTTCAGCTGGGGTACAGCATTCTGGAGGGAAAATTCATTTCATTTCCTTGTTTCTCATTTCTGCCACTTGGTACTATTGATCAATCAGTTTTATGCTTTGTCTCGCTGTCTGTGGCCATTACATTACATTACATGCAGTTGTCTTTGGTGTATTTGTTTTCAACCTTTGGAGAAGCAAATACCAACTAAATTCTTGCTATTGGCCAGTTGTGCTATTTTGTCTACCACAGTTTTATCTATAATGTGCAGTTTATTTTCAGAAATGTCTAATCATCAATGTTGAAATAGTACTTATCAAGCATCAGGGATATTTGAAAGGTGACTCCTGACCTCTCTGTTGCTTCGGGACTCCAGCACCACAATTGACTCCATCTTCCCTTCCAGACTGAGGCCACCAAGATGGAGGAGCCCCTGACCTGCCAGGGATTCCCGGGCGGTGGGGCTCACTGCGTAGAGACGGAAGCGCAGGGCAGAGTGGCTCAGCTCCACAGGATCCAGACGTGAGAAACGGAAGGTCTCGCAGAAGCAAGGCGTTGGTCCCTGTTGCATGTTGGTCTTGTGACGCCTCCGCCTGCTTGGCAACAACACCAGCCGCATCTGCCAGGCCTCAATGTCCTCCTGCTCCTCAGGGGGTATACCCCGCACCTCCACCACCGTCACCAGCAGCCTGTGTGCCCTGGGTTTGTATTCCAGGCAGGTCACAAGGTCACCGCAGGTGGAGATGGACAGATGGGTGCTGGGTGGACGGCACTGTAGTCTCAGACGATCACAATTCTTAACGGAGCAAAAAACTAACTTCAACATTAAAATCAGTTCAAAGATATGATAGTTTTAGTAAACTGTTTTTATATATTGTATTCATATAAAATCTGAATTCAGAATTCATGTTATATCTGCTACATCATTCATCATTTCATATACATACATATGTGTCTTTTAAGTTAATTCTTACGTGAAACCTAGTCTTCTGGATAACTCAAAGATTTCTCTGACATAACCCTGAAGTATATTCATGAACACTCCTGTATTTACAGCATATACTACACTGAAAAAGAAGTTTACTGCCGGTCAGTGTTAAATAATCAGTTGATATTCTAAGCAGTTCGGAAAAGATGGATGTATTACAGAACGACATGTTTTTTCTCAAAAGTGGTACATTTTATCGTGCATTTTAATGAAGATGTAATCATAGTGACCTTGTAATTCTCTTTTGGCAACTTCATCTAAAAAGTTTAAAATGATCTATGCAACATTTTGTGGAAGGAATAGTGTCACTATTTACTTTACTTTTAGGTGTGGAATAACTATGCTTACAATTATGCTTATGAGTTGTTGCTCAGCCTATGTCCTCTTGGAAGACCAGAAATGTATTTGGATAACATTCTGCTATCTTTTATGAAGCTTGAGAATTCCATGCCTTCTCTGTCTCTCTCAAGTAGAACAATGACAAGTGTACAGCAGCCTGAACACCTGTCTTCTACTCGGACTACATGACAACACATGTATATAATTACTTGCTGTCTAATCATTTCCTTGTCTTTAGTTGAAACTTCTCCCCAGCATTCATTTTAGGTTAAATATATGGCATTACCCCAGGACCTCCCACATTAACAGATCAAGCAACCCTGAACTTTTCAGTTTGACGTCAACCACCAAAATTGGTTTTCTTCTTAAAGGTCTGTTTTATGTCTTTGACAAGACCTTTGTGTTACATAACCTGTAAAATTTTCTTCAACAAGTAAACCTGATTGAATGTGCGTAACATATACACTAATAGGTGCTTTACAGTAAAACACATCTGTCATAATCAGAGAGGAAGAGTATAATATTCTATAAATAAGTAAATGTACCTCTGTGCTCCAGGTTGGGGTCCTGTCAGATGCTTCATTGTGATCATACCCAAGGTTATCTATGGCTGTCTCCATCTCCTGTCGGTAGAATCTCCTCTTGTTTCCTGCTGAGGTCTGACGTACCTCAAGCTCTAGACCCTCTGCAGGGTCTCTTTTTCCAAGAACTTCCTGATCATTGTCCCAACAGGATTGGCCATCCAGGGGAGCTGACCCAGACCTGTGCCCCCTTGCTAGAGCAGAATATTTGACCCAGTTTAACTCCAGATAAGTTTTCATGGTTTTCTGAATGTTACTTCTGAGAACTTTTTTTTTTTTAAATATCTGGCATATTGAAAGAGTGCAAAAGGATGACATTGCATATCTATATTTCAATCATCTACAGTTACAAAAAAACATTACTTAGAGAAAGCGTTACAATTCCTAACAGTTTTCCTAGTAAGAATTAAATCTTCACTGCTATATTAATATTTTACTGACAGATTTTTCAACAAGAGAACAATGTACAAAAATCAGAGGAGGGTACCTTCAGTGTCAGAGGATTCCATATCACTGCCTCCTTGGTCAGAAAGCAGGCGGGTATGTTTGTGACGGCCCTGAATATCTGCCATCACGTCCTTCTCTGCCTTGGCCATGTGGAAGCTCTGAGAGCATGACATTGACATCTCAAACTGCTTCAGTACTTCATCCCCGCTGTCTGATGATGTAGTACAGTCATCATCCTCACCATAACTGTCCACTGTGAGTGTGCACACCAGCACACCAATGCATGTGTACATGTGCACAGTTATTCACAGACAGTAGATAGAATAATGTGATCATTATGTGCAACCAGAAGAAGGAGAGAAGAAGAGAAAAAGAGAGAAAGGAAAATGGTTTCAGTGATACACTGCTGCACTTTAGATTAAAACAGGAAACATAGCAGAGCAATGTGGGCTTGCAGGAAACAATAAAGCAATTTAGAGAACAAGTAAACTTTGTAATAAAATTACCTAAAACTTTTAAAGACTTCCAGTGGCAACTATTTACTTCTTGTAGCAGGAACAGGTTATTAGGAAGGATGCCTTTGGCAAGCCCTCATCCTAGCCCACCCTTCTTTGCCCACTTTATGGAGAAAATCATACAGGCAAACAGGATTTAAAAAATGCAAAGGTAGAAGAGGGCCTCAGTTACACCCAGCCAGAAAGGTCAATGGCAACTCAGAAAGACAGACAGGGAGTGAGACCAGAGAAATATGTGTCCCTACAGACCATGTTTAAAGGCTAAATCCATGGTAAATTTGCTTAGGCCCTGTTCAGGCAATTGTCTGGAGTCTTCTATATCGAGACAAAGTCCCCATGACTGCAGCCAGTGAAGCGAAATCACTACAGAATTGAGTTTTTTGGGATATTGCTTTCATACCTATATTTGCCTATAGACCCTTTCTTTACGTAAATTAGTGGACACATAACAATGGGGTGTGTGGATACGTTACTAAGCGAGCACAAGCAAAGATGCATTTGCAGGCTGCACGCACAGTTCTCTATTCTATTACTTTTGCAACCAGTTGAAACCCTGTGGCTGGGGCATTATTGGCTTTTGAAACTTAACACTTTAGTGGCACCATGTTCTCAGAAGTCTCAGAAGACAACTGGATGCTTCTCAGATTCATTCCACTTATGGTCTGTTCATCTAATTTCCAGTGTAAAACACAGTGATCAATACTTAAACCATCATTTGAATCTATGCAGCAACTAAATTAAAGGGTCTGTGACAATGTGGCATTAGTCTGTGCTTGTCCAATATGAATATAAAATATAAGGCATAGCAACGCCTATAAAAGAAAATTATATATATATATATATATATATATATATATATATATATATATAAATTATATGCGGCCTATGCAAATAGTATGTGATGGATGTCATGGAAACTACATAACAATGAATTTAATTTTCATTGCATGCAAATATCAATATAGATTCACTTACTGGCCACTTTATTAGGCACACATGGTCATTTGCCCATAGTACTTGTCACTCCCCGCATGGTTGTGCCATAGTAAATAAAGCCACGGTGAAGGTGACCAATTAGTACTTGACTGAATGTTACAATCCGCCTGATAATGTCATCTAAGTGACTTTGAATGCGGGATGATTGCTAATGCTAGCCATTTCAGAAAGGCCACCCACCTTGGATTTAGAAACCCTGAACCTTTTTTGAATGTCACAAAATACCAAAACACTGTTCCTGACCAGTCTAGAATCAAATTGTTACCTCCTGCCAATTCACAAAGCACACACATTATCTCTAGATGGTTGCAGAAAAAAAAATTGAGTATTTTTGAAAAGAAGAAACACATTGTTAGTGGAATGAATGTACAGGGCAAAAATCATCAGAAACTGTTTGAAGCAAAAGAGGGTCCTTCCCACCACCTGCTAGATGTACCTAACAAAGTGGCCACTGAGTGCAGGCTTCCCTTATGAGAATGTGCACTTACAGCAATTTGAACTTAAGCAAATGTAACGTTTATATCCTGAGCCATAAAGTCTTATTCACACAAAAAACCTTAAGTGCAGAAAATTCAGTTCATAATATTCAGTTCGATGTCAAAGTGCAACACCCAAGATGAGCAGAACATCACCCTCCACCTCATCTCTTTTGTCTCATACCTATTAGCCTAAACAAGCCAGTAAGTCAGAAATGTCACAGCTCTTTATTATCTAAAAACATAATGAACTCTAAAAAAAGGATTTACAGAAAGTGTAAAAGTTGAAAAGGCAACTTTGCCTTTGCCTTGAAAAGGCAAAGTAAGTGATAAAAGACACCAGATTCTCTTGAACTGAGTATCACGATGAATGACTGTGTGTGTTGTTGTACTATTGTTTTATTGCAAATCATACTTAAAAATTAGCTCAACAGAGACAAGTTACAAGAACAATAAGTTATTAAAGCAATAACATTAGAAAATTGCACTTAAGGTAATTCTAATGACAATTATAATTATAATAATAATAATCAACTTCATTTTGTAATCCGCACTTAAAAACAGCTTGTGAAGAAGAGCATTATATTGCTTACAGCACAAAAGCAATTTACAATAAATGTTAGCATTTAAAAAATAACAACAAAAAACAAAATAAAAGGTAAAATAAAATATTGTATGTCAATTTAAAAGTGGTAATAGAAGAACAACAGAATCAGTCCATTATCAACAACCATGTTTCCAGCACAATGTTGCTGGAAAAAAGTAAATTTGGTAAATATAAGATAAATTATGAGAAGGAAAGGGGGAAGGGTGTAGAAAGAGGGAGCACAAAAATGTTTTATGCATAGTTTTGAAAATGTGGGACTTAAGCATGGATTTAAAGAATTGGTTGAGAAATGTGTGGAATTGTGTGGATCGATAATGTATTATGCCTCTTCCCCTCTAAATTAACGGTAATGTAAGAGCACATTTTAAAGAAATAACTTTACAAAACGATCTCCTGGAGCAATCATGAAATCAGGGAATCCTGTACATTGGACTTAAATGTGAAAAAGAAGAACAAATTTCCATACAAAATAGTAACCAGATAATAGATCATTACTGCAGCTCTAAATCCAAGAGTGTGCTCACACGCAGCTTGTCATGGGCCTTACTGATGCCCTTTTCGTCCCGGTGCGCCGCCTCTGCCACTTATCCAGAGCTTATTGAAGTGCTCTGGCTGCTGATGGTCTCCTGGCACTGAACCAGGTTGAATTTCATCCCATTTATAGCTGCTATGCCTCAGTGGTTCCCCCTTGGGTAGCTCGACCCTGCCACTCACCCAGCCCCAAGGTGGCCCCGCCTTTGCCCCGGGAGCGCCTTCCCTTGCCATACAGCTCCAGACAAGGTAGACCACCCACATTGGAAAAGCAGAGCTTCTTGTTGATGAAGAGGAAGAGGACTGCCAGCAGCACCACAAAGACTCCCACTGCCGACAGGAAGATAATGGCCTCAGGGGTGACTGTGACAGAGGAGGCAGATCATAGATGTCAATAAGTTAAAAATAAAACATAGCATAACAGCTAGTTTGTCTAGTTGTTCAGGTCTAATGTTGCTCTTTTCTGAAACACAGGTTGGGGAAAAAAGTGGATTAGCTGTCTGCTTCTCTATCGCTCACTCCAGAAAAAAGTTCCCTTACTGTGGACAGGAGGGGCTTAAATAGAGGCATCGTGGCAACTAGGTGTTTGCTATTTATAACAAGACATATGTGTTACAACTTGTAATGGTGTCTAGTAGGCAAATCGGTGTGTTGTAATTGTGGTTCAGCAATTGTGAAGTTGGCGTTTATGTTCTGTCTCCCTGTGTGCTACATATACATTAAACTCTTTTTTGATATCCAACAAGAACATTTCATAGCTGAAAGGGAAAGTTGTTCTATACATCCAGCAATTTGTCCTGATATTCTCCTTGAAAACTGCAGCAGACTGCCGGTTGTTTCATTAATACTGGTGCTGCCCATTGTGTGTGTAGCAGAACAGGAGATCACTGCTAAACATAAAACTTAATGAATAAGATTCGTGCAAATAGGAACCGGGTATGAACAGGAGTGTACAATACAAAAGAGTTAAACCTATACCCCAGTGCCTGAGTGTAACTGATTTCTAGAAATGGCTCAAATGCCGTAAACTTGAATATCAGAAAACTATTTCTATTATTTCTTATGAGGAAAATTATGATTTTTTCTGATTTATTATTATTATTATTATTATATTTTGCCACATAGATGCAGACTGCATGGTTAAGCATGGTTTTTGTCCCACAATGTACCATTGGTCTCCCCAGCTCACTGGAAGCCACAGCTTGGGCCTTTCAAAATGAAAAGTACACTAATGGAGTCCATTTTCTAATTGCACATTTGAATGTAAAAAAAATTGCATTTTTTCATTGTACTGGACCTGATTATACAATTCATTAAGTGGTGAGCTGCTGTTATTTGAACCTGTTTATTTGACCTTTAAGGAAAAAACACAAATTATGCTTGTTTACTCCCAGCTATATAAGGTTTGACTTGCACTGTTTCCTTCAGGATTAATACATTTCTTATCTGTGTGATGTTCAGATATTAGCAACCATTCATACACCGTATCTGGTGTGTTTTATAATTGACTGGATTGTTAATAAAGAAAAACTAGTAACTATTCATTTATGTGAAATACATATAAATTAGAATATATTCTGTACATATCCAGAATCAGTGTTCAGTGTACTTCTGTCACCGGAGAGCTGCACAGGTACGGCTTAAACCTGGTTCAGCCTGTATGCAGGGTTCTTGGATGCAAACGTGGCAATAAACAGATTTACACTATGAATGTTCCCATTATCATTATTTATTCATTTAGCACAGTGGTTCTCAAACTTTTTTTGCTGCAGACCGGTAGAGTCACTTATATCCAGTAGCTGTAATATTCAAATACAACACACTGTTGGTAGTGGTAAATAGCTTTTTATCTTTGGTAATTCTGTAAGTGATGATACACGATGCTCTCAAAGCAGCTACGTTTGTGGATGAAGTTCACCTCATCACCTGTTTTTCAAAAAATCCTACTACTCTCTATTTGTGAGACAGGCCTTTGGTTTCTAAGTGTCTTATATTGTGTGCACCCTGCAGCTCCTAACAGCTTAATGAAATAAATATAAAATTTTATATGCAACCCACCATAATACTTAGGCCATTTATTTATATATTTAGTTATTAAGTGGTCTTTCTGGCACCAGGAAACCAACACTCACAGCCCAGTTCTGTTCTCCGGCCAGGCTGTTGAGAACCCCTTTATCAATAACTTTTCTCCAAAGCAACTTATAAAGAGCAATTCACAGTAAACACTTTACTCAGGAGCACTAAAACAGGAACACCAATTTGATACCGGGTCCCTTGATTGGAAGGCAACAGCTCTCATCATTTTACCACGTGCTGTAAAAAGAATGTTCTATGATTTATCCAGAATTCTGCCAGGCGTCTTATTAATGTTTACTGGTCTTTAAGGCAAGGTAAATGAATGTATATTGAACCTCAGCATTAACAATGGCAGCAATTTCTGTAAATGCTGGAAATACTTAAGCTGCTAACCAAATAGTTCATCTTACAGCACAAGATTGCTTTCTTTCAGCTGCACCACGTTAAGTGCAGATAGGAATCTTCCTGAAATGGAGTAAATGCAGTTACAATGAATTTATTTTGTGCTTGGATAATGGCTTGTCCTAATGCAGGTCTGGGGGTATCTGGAGCCAGTCCCAGAACCACAGTACAGTCACACAAATTCGCACACAACTGACAATTTAAAGGCACCAATTAACCTGAAGCACATATCTTTGGACTGTGGTGGAAACAGGAGCACCCAAAATTCCCCCCATCAAACATGAAGAGAATATGCAGGCTCCACACGGATGGAGCCGGATTCAAACCCACATCCGAACCCATCCCATGCAGCCCCTTTACAGTTACATGTCAATTATAAATTAATTTTGAAATGAAGTACCTCAATGTATAAGGTTCTAAATACCCATGACACTTGCATGATACATATCAATAGACACAAAAAAGCCAGAAGTACATGTGTACTGGTCCAATAAACTTCAATGAAATATCTAATGGGCAAAGTTGTCTGAATATACCAAAGAAGGTAAAAATAGCACTGGAGAAGATGAACAGTCATTTCAGCTTGATGCTCACCTGTTGGAAGAGACAGTTATTTAAAAGGACAACTGTTTGAAAATGGGTTGTATTGAAGGTGCAGTGTGCAAATATTAAAAACAATTAGTAATGAGCACAAAACCTGTAAGATTTTATAGTGGTGCCAGTTATATGAGCCGACATATGAATCATCTTCCATATTTCATTATGAATGACCTCAAGTCATATCCATAAAACAACAAGCAATCAAAAGATGCCTTCAACCGACATCTGGAATGGTGCAGATGGTCATCTTTTGGGATTCATTGGGTTCAGTAAGTGCTGCAGAAAGTCATATAATGGCTAAATCATATAAAATGATTTTAGGGGACCAAGTGCAAGGTGCATCCTACAGTGAAAATGTTGTTTTCTCTCAGCTCTCTCATATTGCAAGATGATAACACCCCAGATATAACTACTGGCTGTCCAATTATATCTTCATGAATACACAGATTTTTTGCCTGACATAGTGATGACTGACTGACAGCAGGGCCTCTGTTACTATCGTTTATATTTTATTAAATTGTTTATTGATCAGTATTGTTCTAATGAACTCCTTCAGTAGTGAAATAGTCATCTAGTCATCGAAAGGGATGTACTGTGTGGTGCAGTAATGTCTGATGTCAGCACTATGACTTCACATCTCACCAGGGAAAATGGCAGGGAAAGAGAGGTGTATCAATTTTGGGAGAACCTGTCTTATAACTGAAAGGCTGATGATTAAGCCTCAGTAGCAGCTCTAGTGTTTTTCATGAGCAACAGTCTGAACCAAATTGCTCCCCAAAGAACCATATTGCAGGCCCCTGTGGTTAAAAACACCAAATAAGCAATAAAATGACAATATAACTACTTATGGAAATACAAAACTCACATTTAGCCTTGTAAACAACAAGCAGTACAATAATCTTATCGAAGTCCTGATCCAAAGTCTTGCAAACACTGACAAGCAGAAGAACTTGTTATGCAGACAAGCATGGGACTATTGAAACATTTTTATTGGTGGCATTAGACTGTTCAGCTCTGCTATTTACTCTTATAATGTCACATCAGTTCATTAGGGGGGACACTAACTCCATCCATATTATAATGAAAAATTTGAAATGAAACACTAAAGTTTCAGTCCAAGATTTGTTCTGAAGGAACGATGTACCATAAAAGCCATGAATCTGCTTATGTTACAGGGAGCAGCAGGTGGGTTAGTGGTTAGAGCTGCTGGATCTTGAGTTAAAGGACCCAGTTTTGTATCGAACCTCCTGCTGCAGTTCTCCTGAGCAAGGTGCTTGGCCTGAACTGATACAGTAAAAATTACTCTGCTGTTCATATCACTGCTGCACATGAAGTGATCGCCATGAGCTCTGTTATCCACTGGGTTAGTCAACTTAGCTCCACTAAGAAGCTCTTCTAGGGGCCCTACGGTCATCTGCCACCATAGTGCCAAAGTAGGACATGACAGCAATTATTTTTTAATCTCATGCGTGGGAACTGCCTTCTGGTTTTATAACTGCTATTTATTGGTTATCAAGTTATTTATGTTGCACCATTTTATGGGTTTCATGTGTGTCTTATGTGTTGTTTCCCCTGTGTTCAGCTGTTGTACAGAGGAATTACTCTGCAGGGATTAATTCCTACACCATCCTATCCTCTCCCATCCTTTTCTGTCCCGTTGGTAAAATAAGTGGAATTATCTAAATACTCTAAGTCACTCTGGAAAAATGTCACCTATCTGAAAAATAAATCAACTTCCTTAATGGTTTTAGGTTTTTAGCATCAGCAGCCAGAAGCTTCCAGTTCCTCAGTCCATCACTAGTCCAGCTGTCTGGCTGTCTCTAGCGCTTGCAAAACAGTGAAGAACATCTCTCAGTGGTTCCATACCCCAGGAAATGGGCTTCCCCACCCCTCTGACACTCAGATAAACACATACATACATTACTCTGTTCATTGAACCCAAGACAGTTAACAATAATATACTGTTTAGCTTTCATACATTTTTCCAATCATATTGGTCAAAGTGCATTCCTCACAGGGGTAATAACAGGGTTAACTGTTATGAGAAATCATCCTTGGGCAAATTCTTTGATTGAGGGGGTCTAGTTACTATTATTTCTTGTGGAAAAAATAGGTGCCTGTGTGAGAAATAGACATCTAAAATTAAACAGTAAAACAAAAGGTGCATGTGAAAATGATAACACCAAAACATTCTGTAATATTTGGAACATTCATCCATTTTTGTTACTGATTTATCCTGGGGGGGGGGGTCACAGTGGTCTGGAACCTATTCTAGAAGAAATGGGCACCAGGCTATGAAACGGCCCATGGATGGGAGCCCATGCCATTGCAGGGTGACATAGACGCTGAGCCATTTAGAGTGAGTCAGTTGAAGTGGAATATATGTGTTTGGACTGTGGGAGCAAACCCACCCGGACAGGCGAAGGCGGAGTTGGATTTCAACCCATACGCATCAAGCTCAGGCTCTGCAAGGGAACAGCGCTGAGCCACCGCGCCGCTCTGCATTTGCGACAAGATGCTTTATTTCTATGTTGTCTTTCAATAGTAAACGAATATGAATAACAGCTTCTTATGGTTAACAAAATTCCAGGTAAATGTTTAAATGCCTGGAAGTCAGATGCTCAACCACTCCCCCCCACCCTCCCGCCCACGCGATTGTCCGGAAGCTGCACTGCAGTGGCCGCAGACGAGCAGACGTGCGGGGCTGTACAGAGGTACTGACCCAAACCCTCAGCTGGTGTCTTCACGGCCGGCTGTGTCGAACGAACCCTGGAACCACGCAGACACAGCAAAGCCCAGAAACACCAAGAGGGAGCTCGTCTCTCCCCGCATCGTCAGACCCCCCCCCCCCAACAGCATCACGTTCAGCATTGCGCTGCTCGGCCGCTCAGCGGGGACCCGGCGCTGACGGTCACCAAACCACAGCTGTCCCGCACAACTCGGCGCACATCTGGCAGCAATACAGCTCACACACGCTGGCGCATCGCGGAACCCGGACACCAAAAAAGTTTCAAACAAGAATCGCGAATTAGCACGGCAGTTCTTTTTAATCCGCACACTTCGACAAAAGAAACAGCAACACAACAGAGTAGCGGTTACCTTCGCGTCCATCTTCTCAAACGTACAGGCGATTATCCCGGCAAACCTGTTTGTTGCACCAGGTGTATAAAACACGACCGTCTTCTTTTCAACAGCACAACATGTTGCGGCATTTAGTTAACTGCCCCACTTCATTTTGAATAATGACTAAACGTTAACATTGCAGATTCCTAAAAAAAATCATATTCGAACCGTGTGAAGCGTTACCAATTTTAACAGCAATTTACGCATATATATGTATATATGTGAATATTCATGTGTGCGTGCGTGCAAATATACGTTTATATATAAAAATGGTGTAACACAAACGTATTGGTGTAACAGAAATGCAACAAAATCCGCACAGCCCAACTGCCTTAAAATGGTTCGACTGCACGCGCGCTCTCGACACTGGACAATACGACTTATTCCAGGGCCACGGAGAAGAAGTCGGCCAGCGGCGCCTAATACAGTCAGTTATTCACCCGTTCAGTTACTCACTGTCCGAATCCATTGCCAGCAACGCGATGTACGCCGGTTCTTATGCAGCAGCCACCCGCGGCTCGGGATGCCGGACAGCGGCTCAGCACTCCCTCCGCTCCTTTACATTCCCGATCGGCTTCTCTTCCTCATTCACTGCGCCCCCTTCTGTCCCAGTGCAGTATAGCAGCCCGTGTTCCTACAGTCCCATCGGGCACCGGAGCCGCGTCGCTGTTGCCGTTTCTCTGTTGCGCACCGTACAGCAGTTCTGCCAGCTGCGCCTTCGCATTGTCACCCAGTCTCGTTTGACACATCACTCCATTACAGAAGAAACATGAATAATTGAGCTATTAAGTCAATTGCTGTTTACGTTATTTGGTAGTTATTATTTTGTCTGGGTTACGGTGGTTCAGAGTCCATCTTCAGGCGCCTTCCTGTGAAATTACACCTGGATGGGACCCTAATCCATCGCAGCGAGTTACAGTACTGTGTAAAAGTCTTAAGCACCTGTGGGAAAAATGCTATAAAGCGAGGATGGGTCCAAAAATAATGCCACAAATACTTATTAATCAATAAACCTTCTAAAAAGTGCAGTAGACAAAAAAACCTCAATCAAATCAATATTTGGTGTAACCACCCTTTGCCTTTAAAACACCATCAATTCTCTTATGCAAACTTGCGTGCAGTTTAAGGTAGAGGTTGGTAGGTTCTTCCAAACATTTTGAGGAACTGGCCAGAGTTCTTCTGCAGACTTTGAGTGTCTCTGCATGTACTCCTAGACTGACTTGATCACTGTTGAGATCAGGGCTCTGTGGGGACCATACCATCTGTTGCAGGATTCCTTCTTTTTGTTGAAGATATAGTTCTGTATGACTGAGATTGGGTGTTTGAGGTCATTCTCAGGTGCAGAATGAATTTGGGACCAATCAGAAACCTCCCTGATGGTAGATAAGAATCTACCTGTACTTCTCAACAGACATTGAAGATGCATGCCTAAGACTTTTGTAGAGTACTGTATGTACATAAATTGGCCACAGTTCACCCATCTTCTAATGGCTAGTTCCAGCGTGATAATGTGTCAGGTCACAAAGCAAAAGTCCTCTTAAACTGGTCCCATAAACATGACAATGAGTTCCATGAACTTCAATGGCCTCCGCAGTCACCAGATCTGAGTCCAGTACAGCATTTTTGGGATGTGGTAGAACAGCAGATTGGCAGCCTGAATGTGCAGCTGACAAATGTGCAGCAGTAGGTGATGCAAGCATGTCAACATGGAATAGAATCTCTAAGGAATGTTTCCAGCATCTTGTTCAATCCATGCGTATCTGGAATTAGAATGGTGTTCCTAATAAAGTGGCCACAACAAGAACAAGCGGTGCAGTGTGGCTTATGGAGCTCTAGTAACTGTGGCTCAGATGCAAAAGTTGAGGTGGTACAATTATAGTAAACAGGGGAGTGGTCTTGCAAGGTCCTTCTTACAAGACACTGCTATGAGAAAGAGCTCAAAGCAAAAATGGGAAAACAACTTCCATTAACGAACAGGTTTGACTTTTGTCAAATTTCCAGAGGCAACAGGGACTCATGACAGTTGGTAGGAGATTGTGAGAAAGTCATCAACTGGGCCCCCGCAACCTTCAGGGTCGAGGGAAGAATGGAACACTGCCATTATATGACAAAGTATAATCATAAATGTCAGTTTTTAAATTCTGTTGATCTGGTTATGTTTCTGTGAGGTAAAATGTGATGGTGAGAAATTAGAAGCAGCGTGGACTGACAAGCTCTGTTGACTGCTTTCTTCAATAACCGCTCTGGGTGTGTCTTTGCACACCTTTGTCAAATTTGTTCGTGTCCTACTGTTGACCAGTCCTTCCAACCAGAAAGGTTTGGATTGGACAGTGGTGCCACCGTGTAGGCTGGGTTTAGGCAGACTGTCCTCACCAAAACAAAAGGACATGGCGAGACATTTTTTTCAGGTTGCTCATCTGCTTTATTCAAGCCTTTATTCAAGTTCACTCTGCAGTAAAAGCTGTTTTTTTGGAGACATAAGCTGATCTAAACCATATTTACCTGAAGTGATTCAAATGAAGTTTCTCTTGTAAATATTTGGACAACCAAAGCAGTTTTCCTCCACTAGAATTAACATTTGACCAACATGTTAATTCAGAAGCAGTGAGGAATGTCTGGACACCCTTCTGAAACTTAATAATACTACATAATGGTACCTGTGAAATATTCTCACCTTTTCTCCTTGTTTTTGCGTTATATGTATGGACATTTGCAATTCCCCACTGCACTGATTCTGTCACTAAACTGCTGCGAGCCAGCGCTGTGCATAAAGTTAATTTGAAAAATAGTTATAAATACTGCAGGCAACCTTATGGGGAACCAGCAAAAACCTGCAGGGCACAGCAGCGCAGTGGATATGTGAACTAGTGACTGTATATTCCGCAGCGTGTGTGAGGTTTCAGCTAAATACTAGTGCTCGTCACTTTGGAGAGAAACATCTACATAAATAAGCAAATGCGTGAATACTTTTGACACTTTATTTGGTTATTCCGGTTCATTAAATTTTTTTTTTTTTACATTTAAATACAGTAATGTTCCCACATTGTCTGTATCAGGACAGACTACATCAAAGATAAATATTAAGTACTACTGAGTCTCTGTTGACTCATGGTCATTCTTTAGGTAGTTGCCCTGACCTGGGTTCAGTCTTCAGTCAGATGGCTTCTCTTTGATAGTGGGGAATTCTCAGCTAGTTACTGTATCAAAAACAAATGTACATTAACTGTCTAATGATAAACTCCAAGGAAAACTGCAGGACTGCAACTTCAAACCTTACTGTCCACAACTGCAAAATGGCTAATTCAGTTCCCAAACATGACCAAATTTGATATTTCACTACATTTATCAATGTTGGTGCCTCAGGCTGGATGTACTTTTTGTCTAGATGACTTACCTTTCAGATGTCACATATAAAATGGAAATACTTCAAAAGTCTGAACTATTTCAGAAAGCATGAAAAATGATGCTTAAAGTAAAACAGCTACAGCTCCAAGATAAAAGCAGACATTTATTTCCTTTCATTTCTCTAGTCCCTCTGGATCGAGAACCTCAGGCAGTTTGGATGGGAAAATGTTTCTGAAAATTACATCATCAACAAAATAGACATGTCACTTTAGATTGCTACATTTGTCTTGTTTTTACCATGATAAAAGCCAATCATTTTGGCCAAAATTAGAGCAGACTGCCTTGTTTCACTCATGCTAGAGTAGAGCCACTGTGCAGTCGTTTGTCACTTGGTGGTCACTGATCTGTGACAGTCTGGGGTCTGTCAGCTGTGTAAGAGACAGCGGCTACGCAACACTAAACACAGCACACCAACCCAGACCGAGGAAGAGAGATTAGTACCAAAAAAAAAAAAAAGCAAACATGGGGAAAACTAGGGTCTTACACAAGACTGAGCCTGGAGTTTGGGGGAAAAAAAATCATACATTTACACTTTTGTCCAAAGTTTAAATACAACTCAGGGTAAACAATATTAAAAAAATACAAACTTCGTGTTGCAGCTGATGTTAAGCCCCTGTCAGTAGCGTACACCCGTCCTCTAGGACCTTGGCTCCTGAAAGGATTTCAAGTTCTACCACAGGCGTGACGAATGTATGAAATTTAGTAGGCTTTGTCAAACAATGCTAAGTTCTTGGTCAAATGCTAAAAATTCAGTGTTTACCAAGAAGAATTTATTTAAGCTGTGTTTTAAAGGAAAAAATTCCAACAACTGAGGGGAAAGACTGAAACACGGATTACAGAAAATCTGCCCTCAGTCCAAGTCTCAGCTGTGACTCAGCTCAGTTTCAGCTGTTGTCAAAGTTGTAAAAGAAAAAAAAAGTACCAATTTACAGAACCATGTCCTACATCAAACGGGATGCAAACGGACAATTTCATAGGTTTGCTGACATACATAGGAGTACATATCTCCTTCCAGACTTGCATAACTGGGTAAAATGTGTTGTGAAATACACAGAATTGTCTGCACAATGCCAAGTTGTTGACTGATTTTTAACAGTTATTGTTTCTGGCCCTGTAGGTCGGTTAGGGGCGACATGAACACTAAGATTGATAGATGATAACAGAAGGCACAAATGATCCATGTAGCCTGGTGTGCATGTTCTTCACCAGTGTGATGAAGCAACATGCTTAGTGTTAAATAAAATGGCAGGAGACATTCAATGAAGGATTTAACAAATCAAAACATAAAATGACAATATGACAAAGAATACTTTCCAATTAGGGATCTGCTCTAAAATCCTGGAAAATATGATGGAACCAAGAAAGATGACTAAAATAAGTTAGTCTTATGTAAATGCCAATATGTAAAAGACATCTACAGTCTACTGTGGTTATTGGGAGCATAACGTTTTACATCTTCAGTACTAATGAGCTGTCAAGTCAGCAGTTTTGCTAAAAATTAAAAAATAAAAAAAAACGCTTAGTTATACATTTGTGTGATGTTCCCATAGTAAGAACCAAGCCAGACTGGCTCCTTATTTCCCCTTGGAATTCACAAGTTGTAGCAGGAACCTTGATCAGTGTCTTTGAATATCATCCTTGCTACTTTACATACCTGAACAATGTGTATGTTTGTATTGTATACTACATGAAAATAAAAGCCATAATTAAACATGCATGAAATGTGATGTATACTGTTTACAAATGACCTGCTAAAATATCCAATCAACTAAACTGATGAATGATTTGTGCTTTGATAGATTTCCTGCTGAAGCACAACAGGAGAAAGAAGATTAAATGCTCATTTTCTTAGAATCAAAAGTACTTTAAAAATGGCTGTGTACTGCATCAACCATGAATACATTGCTTTAAAAAAACTGCAAGTGTGGAACTATCTGCAAATCAGTGTCCTGCGTAAAGCATTGGTTAAAGGAGATGGTAATCAGCAACCGCTGACAAGACAAAAACATTTAAGCTCACATCAGAAAACAAGCACAACAAAAATGACAAAAATCAATTCCTACATTCCCGTGCTTGCGGTTACAGTTGCCTCGGCAGCTGGTGTGGGCAAACAAATAGCAATAGAAGTTTCAGTTAAACAAAAAAGAAAAATAAAAGTGTATATTGCTATATAAATAGAGGGATTTGGAGATCCACAGACGTGGGGTAAGCACATTGCAGCGTGCAGTACTGCACAGCACAGCACCACGGTGCTCAGCTGACTTGGTCCAGGGCTCTGAGCAACTCCTCTCCTTGCAACAGGTGCTGGCGGTGAAGAATGGGGGCATTGACTTCACAATCATACTGCGTGAGCTCAGGGAGCCCGCAACCCAGCAGGCGGCTCACCAGGTCTGACAGGGTGGGAGGAAAGAGGTTCGATCTCACAGCACTGGCCTCAAGCATGACACAAAATACTGGTGCAAATATGTTTTGACTACTATTTACATGAGTGACTGGTCAAAACATAATGACTACAACATTTCAGTTCAACCTCCAGTAAAAGCTACCTGACGGCAGGAGTAGGACAGTTTTGTGCGTAAGGAATGGTTCAGATTTGGCAGACTCCAGCCCCGTGGGCCTCTTCCCTGACTCTACTGGTTGCACCACTTCAGCAAGGAGCAAGGTACCCTGGAGGGAAAACGTCAGTAGGAACTGCTTCATAATATACAATTGTGGAGGAAAGCAATGAAAAAAAAAAATTTTTCTGATGACAGTAAAAACAAGCATGAAATGTGTGACTGTATAAGACTGACGCACCAGACCGACAGCCTGGGTTGTGGGACATTCAATCCGCTTCCTTTTACGCTGGAAGTTGTGGGGAGCGAGCAGTTTCGAAGAAAGCTCCCTGCCCAACACTGGTGCCCTGCAGTGTGGGAGACTGCCGGGAAATATTTACAACGTAGAACAGCACCGTAGGGGTGCTAAGATGGATCTTTCAAAACGACATGCTTTGGCTGCCTTTCCAAGTTTTTAATCAGCACTGATGTCTGCACACCAAAGGGCATGATGGGTAAACGAGCTGCGTTTCCAATACATACGTAACTACATAGTATGGTTACTATGGGGCAAAGGTTTTAATGACATTGTGGAAACTTCAGATAGAAGAGAAATAATGTTGCACCCTTTAGCTAAAGTCAGACTGGTGAAATGATCATCGGCCACTGTGGTGTTAGACACAGTCTGCCATGGCACGCTCATAAGTTTGGAGGGAGCAGTGGAATTTACCTCCCGCTAAGTGGGCTTACACACTGCAGGTTTTCTGCCAGCTCCAAAGGGACTGCTGTTGATGAAGAGACCTGGCTGTCATCGCCACTTGAGGGAGAACCAGGGGTGTTGTGAATTTCAGGCAACAGGAGAGGAGAGGATGGCTGGGGCACTAGCTCTTGCTTGACCACAGCACTGCTGGACATACTGCCAGGGAGTCCCTGGAAGAGTGCGCTCACACCCTTTGGAGTAGAAGGGAGCGGTTCTGTTGGAGGCAGTATGCGCAACTGGAAGTCATCATCCATGGGGATATAAGGTGCCAACATCTCAAGGTCCAGGTCCTCCATGGCCTAAGAATGTGAAGCAAGAGTGCATCAGAATGCAGGATAAAAATGAGGGGCTTTAAGGTGGACCTGTTGAATAACTGTACCTCTGTACCAAAAGGTGTCTTGTCTTGGGTGTCAAAAGCAAACAACTTCTCCACCAAGTCCAGCTTAAACTCTGTGTCAATATCAGATTCCACCTGGAAGCAGCAGTCCATTGGGCTGCTTGGCTGCAGACAGCATAAAAACTGTTTAGAAAAGGTTAGTAAAGAACAAAGAGTTGAAGAGGTATTTTTGTTTGTACACACCTTTGAAGAGCTGTTGCCTGAGTGTGGGTCTGATAATAGGAAGTAAGGCACAACTGATGAGCAGGGCACAGATAAAGAGAAGTCTTGAGTTGTGGGCTCCAGCCTAGCCATGACCTCCTCAGTGATGGTGGCATCCAGCCTGCCACTCAGAGGTTGCCCCATCTTGTTTGGGTCAAGTGGAGACAAGGAGAATTTCTCACTAGATGAGGGCAGCATGACATCGTTGTACACAGGAACCTCCTTCAGGTCAGCAATGTCAGATGCTGCAAGGAGATGGATGTTGTTGTCAGTAGCAAAGAACCATTTAAAGATAACACAGAAAAACATAGTTTGAAAACCACCAATGTCCCAGTATACCACGTCCTTTCCTATACAAGGATCTTTGGCCTCACCTGGTGAAGTTGAGGTCGATGGTTGGTGTAGGTTATGTACCACTAACCTGGGATAGTGAAGTCCAGGTGTATGATGGCATCTCCAGCAGCAGGGGCCAGCTGGGTCAAATGTTCTGGCTCGCTTTTCAGCTTCTCATAAAGGCTGTCATTGCTGTCACCTTCGTCATAGCTGATGAAGTGTTTGAGTGTGTCCTCCTCTGAGCTTTCAGACTCTTTTTCTTTTAGGTCATTTTCTATCTGTTGCATGGACAGCACCAGGTCCTTCTCTACAATCCCGCTGGGAGGCAGCACAAACACATTAATACATTGCCTTACTGACAAAGATCATTTTATGCATAGAGTAGTCTTCTTGAAGTTTATCACTGCAGAAACACAAACTGCCATACTGCCAGTCGTTTGCAACTATCCAACACTACATGTTGCTTTGCATAAAATGGCCAGCTGTGTTACTATTGTTTCAACAAATGCTTACTGCACCAGAACAGGCACTTGGCAGCTACCTGAGCACGTAGTTCACACAAACAACGCACTGAGGCTGGGAGTTCTTGGTGTTGTAGATGACAGTGGCCTGAGTCTCGATCCATGCAAAGCCACCTCTTTTGGCCAGCATACGGTATTTTCCAGTCGTGACCTGGCCCTTAGTAAACACTACAGAACACAGGAAGAACAAAAGCACTAGAAATTAGCCACCCAGAAAGTCTTCAGCTAAACTGGTAAAATGAGGTGATATACTTATCATCCACTAAGTATGTAAACTTACAGTTGTGATGCATCTTTCTGAGCTGATCTGAGTCCAGGACATGGTAGTACTCATATACTGATTGGTTCAAAAGGTCCTCTGGATTATAACCCATCAGCTCTGTAATTCTGAGCCAAGTAGACATGAATAGAGTTGAATCATTCCTCTACGTGTCAGCGGGTAACTTGATTGTTTATTCAGTCACAAGGCAGTACTACAGCTTTATGTGCAGCTTTAATAGCAGGTAGCATGGACCCACCTCTCATCACAGTATGAGAATTTCATGTCCAGGTTGTGGCGACTCAAGAAGGTCTTGCTGTCCAGAGGGAACTCAATGTTTGAAGGGTGGGGGATGGGCTCACAGATGAGCAGCAGATATGGATCGGGCAGTTGTTTGTCGTCACAATGGCCTTCCTGATCCCTACTATCCATTTTGTGAATGTGTCTTGTGCAGTGGAGCACCTGAAGGGGAGGGGGGGCACATGACCACACATATACAGCACAAAATGGCACGTAAGTGACAAACAGAAGTACAATGTTGAAAATGTCTTTTTTTTCCATATCTCATACTTTAGATCAAGTTTCTCTAAATACTTAAGTCACTTAATAACACACACACAAACACAAGGCACCTGGAGAACAACATTTAGAAGATGTATGTAAATGATGAATTGGTACCTTAAAACCAACGAGGCCTTTATATGCAAAAACCAGATTTGGAAACATATTGAGGGAAACTAGTACTTTACAGCTTTTGATAAAAGTTAGGATTTTGTAGGTCCACACAAGATCATATTTATAATACTTTAATGGCATAAATATATGAAATAGTGACCAAATGCAAATGCACTGTGTCATGATTCATTTATCAGAAAGAAAATATGTACAATTTACATAACTCCATTTCAAATGCAACATATTAGTTTTCTAAACATTTACAATTATACATTCTGCATAGACTTTGTAAAGAGGAACCTACGACATAAGATTATTCAATAGTCTCTCACACTGACAGCTGCATTAAAGAGCCATTTCTGTAAATATCATTTAAATATGTAATGCATATGCCTAATGTTCTGGGCTTGTATTACTGCATTTACTGTCTGTTTACTGATGTTGCATTTATTCACTTGTTTTGTATTTATTACTGGACAAGTTTGCAAGGGACATGAAGGTAAGAATTTCATTGTACTACACACACACACACACACCTTGCAATGACAAACATAAACATATTTAACACAAACTAATGTAGATAAACATTCCCTTTGCACTTGTGTTAAAAACACAAGTATAATGAAACAAAAAATGAAGGCATGAGCATAGTGTTGACAACAAGTCCTACCCATATGGAACACATATAGTCAGAGTATGTTCAGAGCATACAACTATGCCTGTGCTAGTTAGGGCATTCTCACATTTTAACCCCTTTTGCTTTCACCACTCAAATAGGCTCATGAGTGAAGCAAACAGCTTTCAGGTAATGAAACAGTATCTGGTTAATTCAGCATTGAAGCTGATTAATTTTTCAGTGAAAGCAGATGGGAATTTTGTGCCATTTAACTATCACATCACTAAATAATTAATATTTAATTGCCATCTATAAGACAATACAAGTTGCATTTGATACATGTGTCACCTTCTTCAGCAGTATGAATATACACAAGCGTAAACAAAAAGTAATAAATGTGATACCCAAACATAACAAGCTGTCGTACTTTCCATGTGGCAGACTTGATATTTACTGTTCGTCCTCTGCTTGTGAGGGTGCATTTCATTCGCAAGAAGAAGCTTTGCTCTATATTCTGCTCCATGGCCTTCTTTGGTGTGTCTGAAAAAGAAAAATCAGGCATGGTATGTGTGTTCAGAAGCAGCCACACACACACACACACACACACACACACACACACACACACACACACAGCCTGTATCAGTGTAAAAAGTAAAAAGCACAAAATCCTATTTGCCACAACGGTACAGTAAAGCTGGTACACTTTAGTAGGCTTCAGAATCATAGATCTGATGTCTCACCTATATTGTGTATGAGGACATCTCTCATCTCCTCATGGTCACAAGGATGCAAAAAGTCAAAGATGCTGTGACCTATTAGGTCAAACTGAAATTGCAAAAACCCCAGAGCAGATATCATTTAGGATCGTCAAGGAATCTTGTATTGCTGACACCAACACAGACTCAACTGCTTAGAACAAATCCTGGCAAATATTATTTCTGAGAAGAAACACTGGAGCACCCATTACCTGGGTAAGTCCCACGTAATTGTTGACATTTTCTGACAGGTAGACCATATCTCCATCCACAGAAAGCACCATAAGAAAGCCTTCCAAGGCCTTCAAGTGAAAGCTGTTAAGCTGAGAGTCCAGCTCTGATTCCTCCTCAGCTTCAACTGTAAGAAATCAAGATTTTATGACACTCTATTGATGATCACCTTAAAAAAGGCATGTTCCCGTACATGCAACTCATCCCAACAGCCATATGCAAAAATCTGAAGATATCCACAGTCCCCTGGATGCTGTCCCACTGAGCACAAATGGCTACCTGGGCAGATACAAGAGAGCTGCCTACCCAAGACACTTACATGCACTCAGCAGCTTCCTTATGTGCAGGTAGCCAATAGTTAGTCTCATGATGGAGGCCTTGTCCAAGTTGGAGCTGATGCTGTGTGGAAGGGGCAGCTGGTGTGCCAGCTCATAGAACACCTCTGACTCCATGCCTCGTCGACATCGAGCTGCATCCCTAGACTTCTCCTTCCTGCGCTCTGAGCTGACCCTGCTGGTATACAAGAGAAACTGTGCTAAACTGTATTTTATTATGCATAACAGCTTTTCCCAGTGTCTTTTTAGACAGACATTTTCATAATATGACTCACAGATAATTGTAGCATGATAAAATGAATTTCAGAATACTACTGCCAATGCCTTTCAATGTAAAGCACACTGACACTATGGCATCAGAGATCCTGTGTTGTTGCCAATGTTTGATGCTAAAAAGCAAAGAAATAATGCAAGAAAAGAAGTTGGACATTATAAAGTGCTTATAAACAGGAAAAAAAAACAAAAGAACAGTGTCACAAATTGCATATTCTTTTTTTCCCTGTACTTAGTGAATTGTATGTTCTCTTCCATAAAATTCAATATAAAAGCTGATATGATGCTGGGCTGTACTGAGTCATATTAAACCTGACCATTATCCCAAAATTTTCAAATAATACTTTGCACAACATGCACCCAACTATTCAACCATGTACCATCCTTTCCCCACACATTCCCCAATTTGAGCAATGCATTGTACTGTAATAAACCTGTCAGTAAGACACATTGCAGAATGAAAGCACCTCCTGCCAACATCAAGTCGGAAGCAGCACAAAGAAAATATATGAGGCAGCAATATTCACTCACATTAGTACAAAGCAGGAATTTCTGCATGGCCACAATAAGTCAAATTATGCAACCTCTATTATCCCAGTGGCTACTGCACTTTTTAAAAGAACAAGTATACAACGTTTTTACCCGTTTACACATTTGTACTGCCCATTGCTCTCTTTTCAGATATAAGGCTATTATAAATTAGGAAGACACCTACAGGACCTGAGCAATCTCTATATTACCACAAAGGTGCTGCAGATCTGCACTTCTGAATGCTGGGCAATCTCACTCAAAATCGATACTCTGCTAGTCTAGTCTGTTTTGCCCTGTGGTGGAACAAACTCCTCTTCTCCCACAAGACTGCTAAATATTTCCTTGTATTATTAACTCCATATATTTATTTAAATGACACATTTCTGCAAAGCAACTTATAATGATAGGCTTGCACAGTTACTCACCCATTAATACAGAAGGATGTTTTACTAAACCATTTAAGGATAAGTAACTCAGACGAAGGTCCTACAGCACATGTGGCGATTTGAATCCACAAACATTTGCCAAATAATTAAGTGCAAATTTAGGCTAATAATTTAAGTAGCTAATTTCACCCTTGGACAGGTACATGAAAATCAGCTAACTACTAAAGAGCTTTCTTTTTATACATGTTTTCGAAAGTCTGTTTCTTACAGGGATTTTACTGGTTTGTTCTGCAGCTGCATAAATAAAAAATTTGAAAACAGATGTTTCACATTTTTTCTTTCTCTCAACTGCTACAGCTCCCCTTTGATGCATGAAACCCAAGCCAAACTGCAAAAGGGGAGAGACAAGTATACAACCATGATGTGTGTGTGAGCCACATACTTAATTCCCCAGTAGAAGCTTTATCAGTGACACGTGCAGCCAACTGGGCCTGTAGCCCACATGCAATTTAGCCCCAACCACGAACATGCCAGCTGACCAAATCAGGTGTCACTTCGAACAAAAGAGACAGAATCCAATAAAATGTGTGCTCTGGTGACCCCCTTGTCACTGATGGCTGATGTGGCCCATCTAGAATACAGACATAGACCCCCCACATGTACCTGGGGCCCAGAAACAGTTTGCCATCATGGTTAAACACTTAGTTCTCTTATTAGTGGGTCCCATACAAAGAATAAATGAAATCACTACTTATGAAAATGAACTTTTTCCATACAACAGGTTTATTATTCAACACAGTACAATAGGATTTTTACTTCATTACACAGTCACTTTACTTCCACTACAGGTATTTTGTTAAATGCTTACTGTGTCTTCCACTTGCAAATCCCGTGGACACGACACATCTTCCACAGTCAAATCAATAATATACATCTTATCACACTGCTAATCAAATTAATCACTACCATCAACTAAAGGAACTGGATTAGCAGAACTGTTCTAGCTAATCCTCATCTCTGAAGCTTCTTACATTGATTTACCCCTATTCATTTTCAGATGGGATTTTGTTTATTGGAGCAATTGGGGGTAAATACCTTACTGAAGGGCACAACGCCAGGAATGAGCAGCACTTCTAACAGAACAGTGTCTGTGTCATGGAGGCAGTGATGATGTTAGATGATTGTGATGTAAAGAAATAAAGCTGAGAGCCAATTTATCAAAACATATATATAGTGTACCAGCGTACAGACTCCATACATTTGCAACTCTGAACAGAACAAGCGGTTCATTACAAGCATTTACTGATAATGAATGGATACATGAAACCACAACGTTAAAAAACAAGATAGTTAGCTAATACAAATTCAATTACACTTAACTAAAGGTATGCATAAATGAACCAGCAACTGCGAGCTTAGTAAATATTTCTATTCTAACAAACAGATGGAACATTGGTAGCAGAATATGTGGAATTTCAGCTCTTTACGTCTCTGCTGAATTAGCTTTTCCGGATACAGGTGCGTCTCGTCTCACAGCTACCACTACGATACCGGTGAAATGACAGTTAGAATAACGTGCTTACAGGAGTTCGACTGTTTGTTGTGACTAAACTAGATCCACTATAAGAACATGGCGGCACCCTCGGGGCGCGAGACACTCGCCAGCGGCGCTACCGCACGAGGCGTCCCGTGTGTACATTAACGTATCAACCGTGACACCAACCGTAAGTGCGCAGCTCGTCAGTACAAGTGCAGCAGAGCGGCTCAACGAACCTTTTCTTTCCAGGGACAATTTCTGCGTCCATGACAGGACAAACCGTCTGCTCGGTCCCACACAGGAAAACACGGTGACTTCTGCCACGAGCTCGCTAGCGAAACCTCCCACAATAAATGAGAGAAAACCTCCACGATTATACGTTCTTTTTTGTGCCGTAGCGCCCGTGCCAGCGCTCATTTCCCTCGCGCTGTTTCCACCTCTGGATGAACGGCGCCGAGAACGAGATCGACTTGTGCCACAGCCTCCGCGTCCCCGCGTCTCTTCTGGAGTGAGCGAGCGACCACGTGACTGATCTCGGAGACGGCGCCGCGCACGACTGCTGTAGAAGCGAAGCGTGCTTATTTCTAAATGACTGTATTTCACTGCTTTTGCCCGCTGGGCTTATGCTATATTTTGAATTCAGTAAAACCGCACAGTAAAAGCAGTTTCTCCATAATGGATATAAAACACTTTATTATCGTTCCAGTACTTTCACTCATGTCGTATTTTGACCCTGTTGGTGACAATAACTAATATTACAAGAGTGAGTTTTCGGACGCTTTCCTTTGGTAACAGCAGAACAGTTAACTGTCGACTACTAGGATCTTGGGTGTAACAGCTGGCTCGGGATTAGGTAGAAGGGTAGAAATAGAGTAAAAGTAGAAATAGTACTCGACGGATTGTTTTAAACTGATCACAATAGACATATCAGTACAAGTGTCTGGTATCTCAGACTGCCCAGCAGTAGGACATAATTCCTCCATATATTTAAATTACAGGGCTATAAACTAAAACTTTAACAAATAAATAGGTAAAACTGCCATGCACAAGGTAAAATCCATACCATACGTCCCATTAAATAATACTGGCAAATGTAAACGCTAGTCTATGAAACATTTTACAGTGCAACCCCACTGCTAGAAGTAGGGCCTGTTCTGGGGTGCTGTCATACACCTTACCTCCCCTTGTTAGATATTTTCTTCACAACAGGTCCTGCACCTATTAAAACATACAGTACAATACAGTAATAAATTAATTAAATAAGTAGATTCACAACAGAATAAACAGAATCATTCAAAAGGTGACCATATTTTTCAAAGGTTACTTATATATTGCATGCAAAATAATAAAAAAGTTTAAAGATGTGAAAGTAAGCAAATGAGTTTCAACATTTATTTTAAACTAAACACCAAATTTAAAAGCACATAACAGAATACTACTGAAGTTCTGTTGTTTAAAAGTATTTGCTTACTAGTGCTGACAACCAGCCACATCCAGGTTGCAACTGCCTTCTGAAAACTTGGGTTCCATCCCCTCAAGACATTGTTGTATTTCAGAATCATGTGCAGGTCAGTCTTCCTGGATAGGCAAGTTACAAAATATCAGATTTCCTGCACCTGCCCACCATCCAAAAAGTGTGTCAGATCTACTGCACCTGCCCACCGACCAAGAAGTGTGTGTGAGAGTTTTCACTAGATAGACTGGAGCTGATGGTAAAAAGTGAGTGGCTGGACAGTTTGTACCTGTACAGGGTTAACTGCACTCATCAAAAACTAACCCAGAAGGCAGGATCAGTTCAAATCTGCCAGAAAGTGGTCTAGCCCCTTTGAATCCATCCATATGCCCTTTTCAACTCCTAAAAGGACTCAAAAACATTTCTTCACACTCAGGGCATTATACAAAGCCCTATCCTTAAGGGGGGTCTCTGCCTCACCCCCAGGCTCACAAAGCCCATGTTTTTAGACTGTGGGAGGAAACTGAAGCACCTGGAGGACACCCACGCAGACTCTGGGAGAACATGCAAACTCCACACAGACTGAGCTGTATTGAAACCCACACCCCAACAGCCCGGGTGCTGAGGGACATCTCTGAGAATCTGGGTGCTGTAAGGTGACGTGTACATAAAAAAGAACAGCAAGAAAATGTCTGAATGAAATAGTAATAAACAGTACATAAACACAAGCTATAAAAATGTGCAATGCACACGTTTCGCTTCGAAAACACTTTGAATGATTTTCACCTGTATGGAAACAATGTTCATGTGAGAACCAAACAATGGAATTAGAAAATATGCACATCACAGTTCCTCAAATTTATGTAGAATATATTCTTTTATTACATCTTTTAATATTACAATGGAACTGAAAGAAAGCAACCATGGCATCATGGCTCCAACTGTTTGTAAATACACAAACAAGTCATGCTGCATAGCAACAACAGGACAGTTGCACAACAATATTTGCAGCAGCTTCTGAAAGTTGTGTCTAATAAATACTAATACGTTACAAACACTATGAAACATTAACTCAGTGTGGCAGTACAGAATGACATAAATTGTCACAATAGTGACATACTATCCTTCATCCTTTTCTATGTGCAAGCAGGAGCAGAAAGTTCATAGAGCCCATTTAGGATAAATGCATTACTTAAGAGTATCAGTAGGAGGAGGTATTCAAACATGGTCTTCAAATGGAAGGTGGCAGTAGTAAACCCTACGCCACTTACTGACCCCTGAGTAAATAATTGTTTTGACAAATCCTGTTGCTTGGTTTTTTTAAATCTTTGACAGGCACATACCATCAGAGATAAGGAGGATCCACTGATGTAGTCTCAGATGGATCTTGAATGATTTAAAGACTCAAGAACTCCATACAACCCAAGACCTTAGGCAGTAAAGCTACACAGTTCCAGAGATGTACAAATGTGTTATTAAGTAAGGGTAATGTTGAGATGGTTACTGATGTAGTCAGGCAGTGACAAATGCAATTTTAGTAAATTTCTCACACATAAGATTCCATTTCAAACGGCATGGCAGAGTTTTATTAGCAGGGCATCGGTGAGGTCACAGAAGGTCACACTAAGGGGCTGAATTCAAATGGTAAAACAAGCTGAACTAAATATCTTTGCAGCCTGGTATGAGACATGCCTTAGCTTGACTTGATGGACACTGATTTCTCTTTGCTAGGCACTAGAAGACACGATGATCTCATGGGTAAAACCCACTGAACTATTATATAGTTTTGCTTTCCCGTTCATTGCAATGACATATGGTCTCAAAACAGAAATTTTTTAATAGCATGTGGAAAAAAACTGTACCCTTTCACCACTGTCTGGCAGTCTCTGGCATCTTCCTCAGACCTTGCTCAAGTCAAACCCTTCTTTTCACCCAGACTCTGTCTCTTGCACTAGCAGTCGCTGGCTAACTAGTCTCCATTCCTTCATGATGTTTAAGCTATATGAAACAGATGTGAATACAGTCATTTACTCTGGTTTGCCTTGTAACTCCTACTTAATTTCTGAAACACACAAAAAATACAGTACTCAAAAAAGGTAATGGTACCTCTTGTGATCAGACTTACTTTCATTGGCTAGTGACAGGTTTGGTTGAAGATACAAACAAAAGGAGGGTAAAACCACAAAATAAAGGGTGAATTCTTCAGTTTCTTAGTTTTACACAGTGTTAGGAAGCTTTCAGCTTTGTGTTGATGATAAAGTGAGAGGTATTTGGATATATCAGCTGAAGAGTTATAGCCCTGTAATTCAGGCTAGGGAAATGCATGTTTGTATTAGCTACAAATATGCTAAATTATTGAAAGTGCAAATAGAGCTAATGTCTTGCTCGATACTGTAGCATTTGTGTGTTGAAGGGAGGACATGAAACCAACTTGCAGCAAAGAATGGAAAGTGTGACAGGTATATGTATTCAAAGCACAACAGGGAAAAAAACAAACTAAAGCTGACAAAATTGGTGGGTGTAACACATTAACGGACATTCAGTAATAATAGAATAATGCTAATAACAGAAAAAATAGATGTACTGGAACCAATATAAGTACTGGAAACAGGAGTTACTATAAACAGTTTATTTGCATATATTAAATACAGACAAGCCCTGTTCCAGAAATGAGTGGCACTGAGGAGGTGACTGAAAGCACCTCTTTCTATGACTTTTTTAGCACTCAGGAAGAAAGTGGTTGACATTTTATAAAAAATAAACAAAATCTGTATTTATAGTAATGCAAAACTGACTGAAGCTGAGATGAAGTGGTTGACACCGATCGGTAGCCTGTTCAGTAACCTGGACACAGGCCCTCCCTAACAGACACACACAAAGAAAAGCATGCAGTCATATATTTTGGGGAGTGTCATTTATGACACGCTGAAGATTACATCACAGAAAAGTATTTCACAGGCCCTGTTCCCGAACTTTAGTGAGTGCAAAGCTAGCAGTGAAGCAGGGTATGATGGACTCTGTGCAATCCTATGAGAGATCAGCTGGGTTGGGCTTCCAGGCTATTTTCTAGCAGCTGAAGTACAAACACAACTGGGGCCAGAAGTCTTTTTGTGACTCAATTCATACTTACATTCAAGCTCACTTTTACTACAATCTTCTATTCTGTAAGTACTGAAAATGTATCCTTCAGCATATTCACTGGTTAGGTTCTAATAGAACCACCAAAAAAGGATAATTAAGTAAAAATTTGCTGCATTTATTCATTCCATATTCATCAACTAGTTGTTCAACTTTTATTTTATGAAAATAAAAAATATGTAATCTCCAAGACTTCCTATCAAATACTGACCATCCGTACCTTAAGCATATGTTACACTTGTAAGCATCAAGCTGCTTTATTATATATACAGTTAACAAAACCGTAATAGCAAAGATGTGCCGTAGCATTTTCAGGGAGTGTTGCTAAGCATCCTGTTACCTGGGTTAACTGGTCTGTCATGAATTAATGAGCATTTAAACTAGTTAGTCTGTGTAACCTACAGCTACTGAATGTCCCACCCACCACAGTCAGTCAAGAAAAGAATAAAATTAAATGATGGAAAGCACAAATATGAGAGAAAAAGATAAGAAAATAAAAGCCTAGCCAACTAATAGCTCTGGAGAAGTATAAGAGAAGTGCTTAAAGTCATCTTGGCAAATGCTGGCAATCAGAGTGTCCTCAATGGGTGTGAGAGTGGGTTCCTCTTGCGTGAAGTCTGGGTCAAAGTTGTTCACATCTTCTGGAGTTTTCTACAGGGGTAAGAAAGCTGGATTTATATGACTAGATACTGTGTTTACTTGCTTGTGTGATTCAGGATGTACTCAATTTAGGCACACAGCACAGATTTAAAACTCTTCTGTTGGCGCAAACTTTCTTAACCATGATGTCTGCAGCAAATAAAAGGTGGACTATGTAATGCTTTCAGATCTACAGTAGATCAAGGTGTGACTCACAATTTTGGGCTTGAATGGGGGCTCCAGCTCTCTGCGGTTCAAACGCTCCCAAGAGATGGTGCTGAAGAAGGCATGGTTGGTGATGGCACTTTCCTCACCATCGGTAACCACAGATCCCAGCCGCTGGAATGGATTTTTGGTCAGGAACTGTGGGAAGAAGTTAGGGTGATTCACACTGGCATCAGGTGGTCCTTTTGGTGCTAAATGACTGGCATAAACTTACAGTGGAAACATTACTTCTGGAAACATGGGCTATTGCTCTTTCATTAGATTGGCTGCAGTTTGAGGTTTAGTATAAGTTTGAACCAGAACAGATTGCTTGGTTTCCCAGTTCCTGTGTCCTCCGATAACAGTCCGTCATTGAGAAATCACAAAACTGCCACTAGAGGTTGCTTTACCTGAGGTCAATCTTAAACCTTCCATACTTGTTTTAGCTGAATTTTAAGGAGACAGTAGTATGAACACATCTTCAGTTCAAATGTTTAATATTTACAGCTTTAACACCTTTCACCATGTATGGTGTTAATGGTGTTATGTAGGCAGCTCTGACATAAATTTGAAGCAATAATGGAATATTGTGCATTTAAATACATTTAAAATGTTAAAGCATCTGCCTTAATGTTTTAAGCCAGAGAGAGGGCTATATTGTTGTTTTATTGATTAATGGCTTTTAAGCTCTAAGAACAGTGTTCAGAGAAGCTGAATAGACTTATACAGTAAGTAGCCACAAGCCTTCAAACACCATCACACAGTTAGTGGACACTATTATATATTCCTGGCTGATCAGAAATACATCAAACAAAAACAAGTCTGTTTAAACTAACCTCCCATGAAGCACAATGAATCAGCCAATAAGACATTGTGAAGTGTGGAAATGACAAAGTTGAAGCACACTACTAATCGAGATCCTCACTCCCTGAGGGCATGATAGGCTTACCGCTCTCAGAATGTCTTCGGCTTCATTGCTCAGCCAGGACTCATACAAAACTTCCTCTGACAGGATGGCCTCAAACAAGCTGTCCTCATTTTCGGCATCGAATGGGGCATAGCCTAAGAGCATCTCGTACAGGAGCACACCAAGTGCCCACCAGTCCACTGAAGGCCCATATGGCATCTCTTGAAGAATCTAAGGGTAGATGCAACACATGAGAGGAATGGTGCCTGCTACTGTCTCATTTTGTTCTCTTCTGCTCTTACTCAGATATTTACTAGTTTAATATTGCAAAGACTCAACATCAGTTCACTTTAATGCCATACAAACTTTCATTGCATAGAGAATCGTCATGTTGTGAGAATTATGATTTACATGCAGATGTATTTTGGGCAGTTAACTTTGCACAACAACTAAACTTGCAATACCAATAAATGCCTTAAAAGAAAAGAAATCTCAGTTCAAAATATGGCAACTGGAGACATCCAGCACAACACAAGGTGAAAAATTTCTCCTGCACATCTCAGGTATCTCATAGTTGTATGCTGGTTTGCAAGCATCTCTCAGAGGTCCCTCAGGCTTTTTGTCATAGAGTAAAAACCATTTTCTATCATAATAATAAGTTCTAAAATAAAAAAAGTTTAAATTAACTAGTAAAATAAGTCAAAAAAGCAAAAAAAGCCTTACAAATCAGTTTAAAATGAAGTGATACACAGCATAGAATTGTGTTAAAAAGCACTGTTAAAATAAATGTACATTCATAGAAGTCTATTTTATTTGATGTTCAGTCCAGAATGTCAAAAGCCCAAGTGTTTTTTGGAATTTGCCATTCTTATATGCATGTTTTCCTTCAAATATCTCCACAAATGCTAGGCTAACAAAGTATACAGAATCATATTTGTACATAAGGGAATAAACAAACTACATTCTAGTGCACACAGAAACAAAAACAGACAACTAGACATACATGTGCATAAACATACTTAGGAAAAAACACAATAAAAATCAAACCCAGAAACACCTATTCAAAATCAGAGACAACTGGAAAGAACATAGAAGAATGAAACAAGAGGCAACAGGAACAATAGACTGAAGAAGACAATTCAGAAGCGTCATAAAAGGTTACAAGAGGCAAAGAAACCTCACACGCCCGTCACACAAGAGAACCCACGAGAAGAGTCTACATAAAACCACTGAGGGAGTTCAAGTCACCTCTGGTGCAATGTAATCAGGCGTCCCGCAGAAGGTTTTTGTTGTTGCACCCTCAAACATCCCTTCCTTACACATACCAAAGTCAGCCAGCTTGCAATGGCCATCTTTGTCCAGGAGCACGTTGTCCAGCTTCAGGTCTCTGAAAAATGAAATCAAGGTAACATATTACTCCACATGTACAAATTGGCAAGTTGTAAAAATACCTTCTCAGCAGTCAGACTAGAAACATTTGAGGAACCAACACTAAATGTGTAAGGTTAAAACCAAGGTGGTCCCATTGGTGATAAGCAATTGGGGTTGTGACCCCTAAGATGGAAGAATGACTCCATCAGATCCCAGGTATGGCAGCATCGGTCTCAGCCCAGTAGAGTACAGCCCTAGAAACAACAAAAATACTACACCATACCCTCAAACTACTAGGCCTCTGGCAGAAGCCCTGAGTCTGAGTAAAAAAGTTACCACCCACTAGGGAAAACTGAGTGAGAAAGGAATTTTTTATGTCTACATTTAAAGAGAAAATATACAGTGACCCACACAACACTCACTATGGATATGGATAAGAGGGTCACACACACACACACACACACACACACACACACACACACACACACACACACACACACACACACACACTGTGCACTGCTCTGGTCAAAAAGGTGTACCAGCAGAAAGGTAAAATGTAGTAACACATCATACAATCAGCAAACTCTTTTACCATTAAAATGGTCACATTTGGTGCATAAGTATTGCTAGTGCTGCCAGACAGGCAAATACCACAGGGAGTGATGCACGTGCTGGTCATAGTGAAGTGGAAAGGAAATAAAAAAACTATATAATCGCCAATATTTATTACCCTCACTTCACAAATGAGTGTAGCACTGTGTGTCATGTATAATTTCTTAATTTTTACATTTTCTTGTGCTCACATATAAGAGCTACTGGCTCCTTTGAACACATATGACATGGAGAGAAACGCAAACACCAGCTGTAGTGGTGCGCAAACAGTAATAAATTATGTATCACCATAGAGTATTACATTACAATTTGTGTGTCTGATTGAGAAGGTACATCAGTGTGTTTGTATTTACGTCTGTGTGCATGTAGTGTGCGTACAGCGTGACCTGACTGACATGTAGACAGTAAAAGCAAAATAAACTATATAAACAAATACTTTTATGTATGAGAGAAAGTGAGTTAGTGTTAGCATGAGTGTGAAGCGCGGCCCTCCGCTGCATCCAGCATCTGTGTTCTGAGTCTTGGCCTTGTGTAGGCCTGTCCCCAAACGCAGTTTACACCTCTGTAATTTTTATTGCCTTTTGTTTAATGCTGTTTTCATTTCTTATTTCTTTCATAAATTTGATGAGCAAATGTTCACTGCTATTACTATTTATAGTATAATAAGAAACTAAATGTAATGTATGATACTAAATCCTATAAGCAATTGCATATAAACACACAAATCCATATTAATTACATCTAATTAACTGGTAATGAGGAAATTGGTGTCTTAGGTGTTTATCATGCTGAAAGAGGTATTTTACAGTGTTAGGGACATTTTGGGATTTTGGGGAAATCAACTGGGTTTTCTCAGTTGAACCCAGAACAAATCATAATTAATGGAAGTTTCTTCTTGATATTCGAGTTAGAGGTATTTGAGCCATTTGTAGGAACTAATTACACTCAGACACCAGGTTATACATATATATACGTCCAATCAGGACCACACTATACTCCTGCGTATCAAGACCAACTGACATAATTAATCTATCACAGATGTGCACTCACTTGTACACTACAGTGGCTGCTGGTGCAATTTTGAAAATCCCCCTACACAAAAAGCAGCCTCATATTTGCTTGCAACTTGGACAAAGTTATTAAATAATTTTACTTGTATATACACAAACTCCCAAGTAAAAGTACCTCGAGGTATACCTGCATCTGTATTTCAAACGATTTCAGCACAGTATGTCTACTTCATGCATACATTCAAAGAGAAAAGATGCAGTGACCCAGTATGGATAAAGATAAGAGAGTTAATTTAGGGACATACAAAAGCTGACTAATCAGTATTAAGAGACAGAATGCCTCAGCCAATTGGTGATCTGAGACACCATGGTTATGCAATATCTTGTAATGGTGATTAATTTCCCTAATTTCCCAATCCATAACTATATTCAAATCAAACTTTAGCTCAGGGATAATTTCTGTAAACAGTTTTGCATCATGAAACCCAATGAAGAGGTCTTCTGGTGGGGTGGCAGTAACATATTTTTAAAAAGCCCTAGAATATGACACCACTGCCTGAATTTATCAAGTGAATTGCACCATATCAAATATCTGTTATAACAACCATCTATGACAGTTACATAATACAGTATATCTCATTACGCCTTAGCTTAGAAAAGTGTTTTAATCACATGCCCTAGATACCATTCAGACTATTCTTCTTGATATACAAAATACAAGGGACTCAAAAGATTCACCTATAGATGATGCCTTTGCTGTGCAAGAACATGAGGGCGGAGGTGATCTCAGCAGTGTAGAAACGTGCTCGCTCCTCTTCAAACTTCCGTGCTTTCTGGATGTGGAACATGAGGTCGCCCCCATTCACAAATTCCATGACAAAGAAGAGGTGATCCTTGAAGGTTAAGAGGGAAGGGTTACAGTTTGGCGAAGTTGTGCTATAGCTCACAGATCCCAGCCAAAACTTTAAGTAGAGGAGGCAAAATCACAGACCTGGTGGTGCAGAAGTACCTTTTTCTAAACAGGCAGGACTGCACTGTGGTTTGGGCAGCCCTGCATTGGCCATAACACTACTTTATTTACCTCTTTCTGTGGAGATACTGTATACAAAAGACTACATTGTTTAATTTAGCGGTTAACAGTGGAGAGAAGGGTGAACAAACTGTGAAAAAATTTTTCTGTGGTGCACAAAAT
The DNA here is from genome assembly GCA_900497675.1 of Arapaima gigas. Taxonomy (NCBI): domain Eukaryota; kingdom Metazoa; phylum Chordata; class Actinopteri; order Osteoglossiformes; family Osteoglossidae; genus Arapaima; species Arapaima gigas. The sequence goes on along the minus strand of UFQX01000183.1, from coordinate 80,395 downwards.
AAGAGGAAGATACAAATTTATGCTCTAACCAACCTGTCTGTTTTGTTAATACAAAAGATTGAGGTTAGTTTGAGTTTAGCAGTAAATAATCACAACATGTGACAAGCAGCTACCTTGATAAAATATACAAAATAATATGACATTCATTCCCACAATGTTAAGAGCCAATCCACTCATCCATCAATCCATCATCGGTGACTACTTTATACTCGTCGGAGTCAAGATGGACTGGATCCCATCCCTAAAGCATCTTTCTGTTAAAAGAAATAATAATTTTTGGGTTTCACAAAACCAGTTGTCGGCTGTTTTCTTTTACGTTTTCATAGGAGCAGCAGTACAGCTGGGAAAAGTAATGGCAATAGTAAATTAGTTTTTATGGGTCTGATCAGTCTCAACTGTGATTTGTAAGTAAGCATAAAACTGGATGAAACAGTATGGTTAGAGTATGTGTTTAACTGTGTGCAAACCCATATTTTTCAGAGCAACGGTATAAGTATGTAGTTTTTGTGTGCAGGTATATGTACCCGGCTCTGGAAGCAGCAGTACAGCTGTGTGAGGTACGGGTGGCTATGTCCAAGGGCCAGGACTCTCTTCTCTGTCATGGTGGACTCAACATCATCGTCTTGAAGGATGACATCCTTCTTCAGCACCTTCACTGCAAACAGTCGTTCCACTTTGTTAAGCCGTGCTAGCAGCACCTGCATACAGGCAAAAATATGGGAACACCAGCAAAATCCAGCTGGAATCATCTGCAGACAGGCACGGACATGAGAGCAAAAATCCACGACTTGAGTCTTTACCTTGCCAAAGCTACCCTTGCCCAGCACCTGTAGGAAGGTGAAGTCAGCTATGCTCAGGTGTTGGGTCACCTGTGGTGAATCTTCTACCACTGTCGCTTCTTGAACATTGGTGTTTTGCCGTACAGTTGTGCCTCCATGTAACTGGAAGAAACCACCATGGAACAACATGTATTCATGTATGAATGTGTTTGTGTCTCTGTTAGTAAGTGTGTACATTTATCTCTATGAACATTTTCTGTGTGTATGTGTCTCTTGGGCATATATCTCTATTAGTATGAATACAGCTGTTATGAGTGAATAAGTAAAGACATGTATGTGTTGGAAGTGTCTCTCTATAAGTGCGTTTACCACTGAGCTGCGCTTGGACAGCCCTCCTGCTTGTAGCCCCATTTCGGCCAACCGGTTGGCTAGCTCCGCACTGTTCACCCCACAGCTGGGTGCTACGTTGCCCTTGCATCGTATGTGCACGTTCATCTTACAGACTGGAGAGGTGAACATGCACAGCCAAACACATGCACAGACACACACAAGCCAATACAACTGATTCAATCAAAACTGTATAATCCATACAAAAGGATTATATAATCACAGTTTTGTAATACTATCCCAACTCTATGTTAAATGTGCAAAAAATCTGTAAAGCAGTCAATAAGCAATAAAGTTAAATAATATCATAATATATTTTTGTCATATTGCACAACTTCACAGTAAGTATTGAGGCCAGTTGCACAACATAACAAAACACTTTAGTGTCACAACATAAAGAGCGAAGAAATAAGTAATTTTAGTGATGAATAAAACTAAAAACATAATGGAAAACTTTATTGCGAATAAACTGAAAGAAAATCATGGCTAGAAGAAATGCATAGAGAAATAAAGAAGAGAATCAGTAGGGTGAATAAAATGAAATTGAGCAGGGGATAGAGAACTTCATAAAAAATAATGGGCAGGAAAAGGAATATGAAGACAGCATGAACAAGTCAGCCAAGAAGCTGGAGAAAGGGTGCTCACTCACTCTTGCAGTGTAGCCCCTGTTTGACGATGCCCCACAGCAGAGAGCCACAGTGATCACAGAATGTGGGTACCTTGTAGTTGTGAACATTGAATTTGTGGGGGACATTGATGCTAAATCCCTGAGCAGTAGCCTGTGAAATGGCAAAACAGGATGGTAAGAAGGTCTCATGCTTTCCCATTGATATTTGCCATTCAGCCTCTCCCCCCTGGTGGCATTCATATCGGTATCCTGATGGAGATTGAGTGTGCGTGTGTTATACTGCTCTGCTGTATTGATAAGTAAATAATTTTAGGGAGCTTAGTTTAGTGCTTGTGTTGACTTCTAACACTGTAAATCACCTTGGATAAATACTACATAAATACAGCAAAATAATCATTGAATGCCACTTTGTAACAAAATATGCATGCCAAATGAATCAACGTAAACAGCTCATGCTGCTCAGCTGTTGTCAATGTAAGGGCATTAATGAAACTCCTCATAAAGTTGAATTCTTATAACTCATGGTGTATATCTGTGCATGACTGTATATGGAATAGGTCTATGTGAACGTAACATGCTCAGGCACTAAAAATACTAGCTGTTATCTTCAAGCCAAATTATCTAAATGCAAAATTTATTGCTCACAAAAGTGACATATTTGGTACTTTCTACCACAGCAAACATCAACACCATGAGCCACAATTATTGAATTTGATGGAATTTGGTGGGAACATGAAAAACATATTAATAGAAGTCTGGGCTCTAACCACATACTCACTGCAGTTTTGAGTCGCAATTTAGTTCATGCTTTTATTTCTGATTTCATGTCAGTTCCAACCCTGGAAGAATTAAATAGCTTGAAAGCAAAGTGATTATAAAATAAGAGGGCTAATAAGTCTGTGTGGAGTTTGCATGAGTTAAATCCACATTCTTCAGTCCTCCTCAGTCCAATGACATATTTGAGGTGAATTGGTGTCTCTAAATTGCCCTTAATGTGTGTATGAACTCATACTTTTCTCCAAAGTTACTTACAGTGTTGATACTTGATTTACCTGTTCGTATGGCACAATGTATTTGCTGTATTATTTCAAGATGAATACCTTCTTTAAAATGTTCAGAGTTGTAGCAGGGATTCAAACCTGGGTCTTCTGATTACAAAGCATTGGTTTTAACCACTATGCCAACTATTGCCCCTGTATATAGTTTTTGGGATCTTTATAGATAGATCATAGAATGTGTTTTATTGGTACTGAAGCATTCAGTGGCACTGGTAGTTCAGTGGCAACTTTACTATAACTGGAAGACTACAAATCATTGCAGGATCTCCCACGTGCAAAAATGAACTGATTTGCTACTGAAAGAATAAGAACTGAGAAACCCATAAGTGTAACTAAAGTGCGCCTATGGGGGACAGATGGATGTTGGCTTCTCACCTCCTCCACTTTCTTCATCCGAGGACATGCTGTCACCACAAGCTGGTGGCATCGCTTGTGGACCACGCAGGTACAAACTAGGCACAAAAACCAAGCGAGGCACAAGGGGTTATTTTTTTCTTATCAATTAAAACTCTAGAGCTATCTGAGTTGTTCTTTTGTATATTAGTATTTATTGAAATTGTTTTCTATCAAGTGGCTGGAAAATTCCAAGTATCATTAATTGTATCTGCCAAATGCTGCTAAAGGCTGAAACACCAAACTGCGGTGGTCTACTTACCTTGGCATTGATAGCCCTGCTTGCCAAACACCCCCCTGCAAAGAGAGCAGCGGTCACACAAGGCGTAACTCTGCTGAAGGACCAAAAGTGTGTGTTCATGCATATGTGTGTGCAGTCAAGGCCAGTGTTGCCTATAAAAAGCAGTGTATTTAATACAGGATGTAGGGTAGGAGCAACCTTTAGATACTCTTTAGTGTAACTCACCAAATAAATTCCTTGCAATGGCAGCAAAAGGTAGGTTGCCGGAGGAAGGTGGACATAAATTTGTGCCCATTCACCTGGTGAACCTTCCTCCGCAGTGCTCCCTGGCGTTTCCGTGTAAACTTTCGCAAAGGCCTTGTGTTCGCTGAGGCCTTATCTAGGGGGGATGGAGTGAAGAAAAGACAACAGCAGGTGATGGTAAAAAGAATCTCTCACAGTCATATCGCTTACCCACTACAAGAGAAGACAGGACTTTCAACTTCCACCCTCACATCAGAAAAATGAACCATGTGCTGTTAGTATTAGGACACTGCTTGGTTGTTTTGCTTTCTACAAATTAGGGATGCACTGATATGGGAATTTTGTGCTGACACCAATATTTGATAATGTACTTTTCAGTCGAAGCTGTTGCTTATACCAATACGATACACATTTATAAAATACTGAGAAAAATTAGGCTACATCTGTTTGAATGAGAATTGCTAAGAAATGTAACAATTATTTGGGTAAAATTTCAGTTTTGCAAACCACGTACAATCATTAAAATATATGGCAGCTGTGGAACCACTTTTGACTACCTTCTCCTTGAAAAGGGAATGGTTTTGGTGGCTGCAGCCTTAAATGCTACATAATACTTCTCCCTTTCTTTTTGATGAAAAACTTCAACATTCGACAATTAAATAATGAAAATTGAAAAAAGGGAAAAACTATACAATAATAAAGAAATAAATAACAGCATATAAATAACAATAACGGTTTTCTCAAAGTGCACCATTCTCTTTTTTATTTCTCTATGTCCATCGACGCGGGGTATTTCTTAACAAGCAAGCATATCTATGCCTTGTCACAGAGGCCTCATTCAACAATCTCTTCCTGTCGATACTAAATTTACAAGTGTAATAAATGGCACAATGTCCCCACCAGACACTTTTGAAAGCTCTGTAGTCCAGCGTCACCTAAACGTTCTGCTCATCTGGAACACAATGAATGCATCATCAAATATTAGTTTTAATTATGAGTCAAATTTAATCATGGGTCCAATGCCAATAAAATTAATTTTGACAAATATCGGCTGATAGTGATAAAATTCCAGTATTATCGTGCACCCCATAATATAAATGTTGGCCATATTTATTGGAACCTTTGTATGGTAGTGTATGCTTCAGGAATTGTGGATGACACTTGCCAAAAAATGGATTTCTGTGTGTTAAAATACATGTTTACAGTGTTAAATATGGCCTAAATAGCTTGGCCTTTTGCATTCTAGAAAGAGAGGACAAAAATCATGCCTGTGACAGTGTATTCTTTCTCAGAAACTGAGACAGGAAACACATTTGTTTCTGTTTCAAGTGATAGTGTGCAGTTCCTCTATTCCTTCCACAATAAAATACAAAGGACTTTTTAGAAATCCATACAGAAATAGAACTGCACCTGATATTGTGAAAAGGTCATGGACCTTGACATGGTCTGCAGCACCATGCTTTCCCATAAAAGAAAAGGGCAGAAATCATTGACTTCAACAGCCACGACAGAAGAGATAGAGACAAATAATCTTATCACAGATTAATAATGTGTACCCTCTTTTTTTGATGATTACATGCTTAAAACAGATTCTTGGTTTACAGGGGTAGGATGGGAGTCTTACCATCGATGAAGGAACCTATCAGAGAGATGCTGACGTACACCTTTCCCTCTGGTTCAAGGTCCACCTTGGCACAAACAAAGGACATTGAATACCCCGTCAAAGGTCAACACAAGCATTAAAGTTCACTTGCTGAATTAGGACCTGTTTCTATAGTACGGAACTTCAGCTCAGATTCATCTGATCAGAGTTCAAAAACCCTGTTAAATTTAGAAAGAAGGGTTATACCCTAGAGTTACACTTAAGTATGCTGACACTGAAAAAACCCTTAGTAGTGGGAAGTGACAAGTCAGAAACTGTATTCATGATTATCACTGCCACTACACTGACACTGCATTTTCCTACTTTAAAAAAATCCATAAATCTCCCAATTATGTATTTCACACACAAAACTAACTTCAGAACTGCCCAAGAAATACATTTGTGCTTCTCTAATTCACACTTATTTTACAAAAAATTACCGGTCTCCAATCTAAATAGCCAAAAATAGATTGGAGAAGCTACTTGACTCCCACTGCTCTATCTTTGCAACTCCAAGTTACCCTCAAAGGATCTGGCCTCTGACACTTAAAAAACTGTTCAGTCCCTGCACCCTAGCAAGACTGCTACACTGCTGCACCTCTGGCATTTCCTTTCAGACTCATTTCTACATGCAGCTAGTTATGTAAAGTGCACTGGTAAAAATGGTTGGATGGGACAGACGTCATCTATGTTGCTATTTGTTTTGTGTCAACAATCATCTCTATTTCTGAACCTCTCTTCCTGTTATCAAATACCATTTTGTTACTCTGAGCTGTATGTCACTTTGAAGAAAAGTGTCTGCTGCATGAATAAATTCAAGTAAATGAATGTAAGTCAGAACTGACAAATGACCATAGAAGATTTGAAATTTTATTTCTCTATGTACTCTAAAAAAGGAACAGTTAGTTGTCTGTGGTCTAATATGGTTTGCTTACAGTAACTGCATTGACATTGCTTCAATTTCTTAAGCTGAAAAACCAACCAGGCAACTGACAAGCAGCCAGCAAAACAAAAACTAGTCCACATGTATTATTTTTTCAATATCGGTGAAATCTCAGCAGCTGTTTACAACAGGGCTACTCAAACAGACATTACCTATGGAGGAGACATAACACATTTTTAACAACTATCCTTCACTAACATATACTTGGAATAAATAAGAGAAAACCAGAACTTACAGTCTATGCTGTGAAATAAAAACTAGTCTGAAAAAGTAGTTCAGTTTGGAATAGAAACACTACCAAACCTGATGACGACTTATTTGAAGGGCACTGAATTGGGCACCCTATCAATCTGCATTAAAAGTCACTGAGGGACAATGTATCCTCTTATCAACGAATAAATACATACAGGAAAGCAGAACAGGGAGTGTTTAATAGCAGTTTAGTTTAGGATGGATAGAATCGTAGAGTGCAGAGTACAAAAAGCACTGATGCAGAAAAACTGACTTACTCAGACGCTGGACCTGTAAGTATGTCTCACTTAGACTTTGGTCAACTCGAGCAACCAGTTCACATGCAAAGAATGTCTTTGGAATATCTAGAGCAAGTGGAGGAACCTACACACAACAAAGACTCTGAGAACTTAATGAAAACACAAAAAAATTACAAATTATTTTGTTTAAAATATATCATAGGAAAATTAAAATAACTGTATTATATGCTAAATTTAACATGACAAGCAAAGCAAACAAACATTTGTGTCCATGACTTGCTGTTTGGTTCAGGTAATTTTTGTGTAGAAACACAGATGTGGAATATGAGCTATGTGCAAAAAGCAGGTCCAGCTGTTTGGCTCAGGCGTGAACAAGGCACTTCAAGGTTATGTCACATATTCTGCCATTTTTGACCTAAAGCTGAGGTCTGGTGTCAAAACATGACAAAGTAGACTTCCGTGTACAACTGTTTGACACCCAAACTGGTTCTGTGATCTGAAGCCTGCTGTTAATTCACAACCAAGTTAATGCCCACAAATGACTGTAAGACAACCAGGCTACAGATGCTTTTCATTTCATAATGCAAAGAATCACAATGTGGAATACAAATGATACACATAGCTAGCTGGACGTCCAATTTTTTTATTTTGCCTTAATTTAAATTTATCAGATCTGGACTGTGCCAAGTTGAGAATGACAGACAAGGAAATGTATTCTGAGACAATGTCAATGCTCACTGATTTTAAGTTTTTACAACAGATATCCTTGAGCATTCCCAATGAACTGAAGGTTTTTTGGACTGCAGCATAGTTATTGTGACTTCAATCAGAAGGGTCGATCAATTCTATCTTGGCTAAGATATTCTGCAGAATGACATATTATAAAGTAACATGATACAGTACAAACACTGGCAGTTCTCTATGCTGGTGACTTTGTTGAAGGGTTGAAAGTTTAATATGAGTTACGGTGTTATTTTCCCTACAATAAAATGTTTGAGGCAATGTCCATCTTGGAGAATTATTTGAACTGAAAAGGGCTAGATGTGAACATGATGATCAATCTTGTATAACATTGTGTCCTTTGACAGAAATGGGAATTATAGTCCATTTAGTTATGTGTTCCATTCAGCAGCTTTATGGTGTTGTGGTCTGAGCATGTTGACTGAGAAGAATAATCGAAGATATAAACCTACTCTGGTCCAATGAAATAAAAATTTGTGTCAAACCTAATGAAACTTGTTCAAAGACATTATTTCACATGGTTCACAGTCAGGGATGTTACTAAATTTTCAAAGATTCAGTGCTCTAAGACAATACTTATCGGGGATTTTGATCTCTGATTCACTTTAATTCTTATATTTTTGTTCTTTGATAAATTATTGGTTTAGATGCTCCCTATGTTCTTGGTAGGCAGTCCATAAATTTTGTTTCCAAAAATTACTGCCTGGTTGATGTTCATGACAGACAAGTCCTCTATAAAGTCAAAAGGACTAGCGACTGTAAGATGTGCTATGGACAGTTTTCCCTGTATTACAATATACAGTGTCTATCACAGTCTAGCAGATTTGGCAGATTTTTGAAGAATATAGAAGGTAAGGTATATGAATATGACTACTCTTGTATACTTGCAGTTTTTAGATAGAGAAAACCCTGTTGCTTTTTGCAATAAGCATTTAAAATGGCTGATGTGAAGCCTGCCATGTAAGTGGACAGCTATGTGTAACTGACCTCTAGGCTGCAGTGCACCTCTGCACTGCTGTGACAGAAAACACAGGCTCATACTGAAAATATACCTGCTAGGGCATGGGCACTATATTTAACATCAGTAAGTGAACCAGGCTTTGAAAAAACAGGCTCTTTGATAGAGACTGTGCCCTTTAAATACAGCATCATAAAGAAGGTTAATGAAAGTTTTCAAAAACCATGATATTGTGTTCACAGCTGTAATTTTTGTCATTTATATTTTTAACATAAAATGTTTCATTACATTTTTAAATAGTTTTCCTTTTACTGCTTAACTTAGGTTTTCATCCAAACCAACTTTATGAACTTTCACCTGTTTTACTTTAGCAATTCAGACTTCAGAGTTTCAGGGTTTCCCACCCAAGTGAGTTACAGTAGTAACTTGCACTAACTACCTTCAGGTCATATGTATACTCTAAATACTGGCTGCTGCTCCTGTATTTTTTAAGTGTTACCCAAACAGTTCTACAAAAGGAAGAATCTGCTAACTACAGTACTGTGCAAAAGTCTTAGGCATGCAATTTCACTGTCTGTTGAGAGGTACAGGTAGATTCTTATCTATTATCAAGGAGGTTTCTGATTGGTCCCAGATTCATTCTGCAGCCTGAGAATGACCTCAAACACCCAATCTCAGTCATACACAACTATCTTCAGCAAAAAGAAGGAATCCTGCAACAGATGCTATGGTCCCCACAGAGCCCTGATCTCAACATGATCCAGTCAGTCTGGGAGTACATGCAGAGACAGTCAAAGTGTGCAGAAGAACTGTGGCCAGTTCCTCAAAATGTTTGGAAGAACCTACCAACCTCTACCTTAAACTGCATTCAAGTTTGCATAAGAGAATTGATGGTGTTTTAAAGGCAAAGGATGGTTACACCAAATATTGATTTGATTGAGGTTTTTTTGTCTACTGCACTTTTTAGAAGGTTTATTGATTAATAAGTATTCATGGCATTATTTTTGGAACCATCCTCGCTTTATAGCATTTTTCCCACAGGTGCCTAAGACTTTTGCACAGTACTATATTTTTCAAATAGTAGAAACAATTTCTAGGCACAAGCCCTATGCTACACACAGAAGCAGATGTTATGAATTTACTTCTTCCCAGGTCATAGCTGGACTTGATCGTCTCTTGCTAATTAAACCAGCAATCCCTTGTAACTGCTTACTGGGAGAAACTGTTTCAAGTGATGTGGAGACACAAGGGGTGACAAGAGAAGTGAAATAACAGCTGAGGACCACTGTGATGTGCAGAATTACATCTCTGAGAGTAAAACTTGTCAAACATTGAGGAACAAAAGCTGCAACTCTTGAAGAGCATGCCGAGTTAATCCCCTGTGAGCTGAGAACAATAAGATGACGTTCCAGTGGTGTAACAGTGGGGAAACATTTTCTTTACGCTCATTAGATTTTTTAGTACCAACTATATATTGTTTGAATGCCATGTAGTATCTTGCTGTTGACCAGAGGTCACAGTCTTTCTCACATTTCTCATAATGTTCCAAACCACAAAGCATACATAATCTCAAGGTAGTCCCACACTCATGGCAGTGCCTTTACTTTACTCCAATGACCTGCGCAGTCTCCACCACTCAAGACAAAAGTGGATCTTTTTGATGCACTGGAATGCCATGTCAGCAGTATGAATGTGCTGTAATGAATGTCATCAAATCTGCAGAGTTTGTGTGAAGCTGTCAAACCAACTTGGACCAAGAACCATGTCCAGCACCTTATGGCTGAAGCTATGCTTTTTCTGAGGCAAAAGAAGAACCTATCTAGTATTAGCTATTTATACCTAGTAGAGCTGCATGTGAATTAGTGTTAAATGCTCCGAGGAAACTTACGTATTTGGAAGGGAGCACTACAAAAATAAAATTTAATTGACTATCACAAATATTTGATTTGTCTGAGACAGGCAAGACATTTACCTAGAAGGATTTGTCACATCATACACCAGCAGATGTCACAACTACAAGGTTTCAAACTGAGGTTTCTTAGCAATAACTTAACAAAAACTTAATATGGCCACAGCAGTATGAGCTTGGCACTTATGCAAGTCAACAGCTATGAGTCAGCATTCCTTTTTTGGGCTCATTGAGGTTAGTACTTTAGTAGTCACCCCTTCTGAAGAGCACATGTGAAGGACCAACATGCAACAGTTATTGAGACTCCAAAAAGGCATTGACTTTATAATAGGATTCAGAGGTCTTACAGCTTTTCTTTAAACTAACGTGTACCACTGCCAGAGATCCAATTGCTATTCTCTCAAAGGAAGAACTTCTTTTTGTATGTTTGGTATAACAATCTAAAGGTTGCTTGTATGATAATACTTTGAACTATTCTTACGTTTTGACTGATGCTCATAGTCAAGACTTGTGCTACGGAAATTTTCCACAAAAATCATGTGGCAGACTTTTTATATGCTCCAACAGGTCCACTGAGGAGGCCACTACCTTCACAGTACAATTGACCCTGACCCATCTGAAGGGTAAAGAATGTTATGCCAGAAGGCTGTTCTTTGATTTCAGTTCAACATTCAACACAATTATCCCTAATAGCAGTCAACAAACTGTCTTCACTGGGACTGAACATCCCCTTGTGCAACTGGATTATGAACTTCCTGACCAACAGGCCACAGCCTGTGAAGATCCACAGCAACACCTCCTATACTATCATCTTGATCACAGGTGCTCTGCAAGGCTGTGTGCTCAGCTCAGTGCAACCTCTCCTGGACCAACAAAACATCCCATCTGGTGAAAAAGGCACAACAGCGTCTCCACTTCATGAGGAGACTGAAAAGAGCTGGACTTCCATTTCTCATTCTCACCAGCTTCTACAGACATGCGATAGAGAGCATCCCGACCTCCAGCATCTTAGTCTGGTATGGGAACTGCACTGTCTCTGACTGGGGGCTCTGTAGAGGGCAATGAAGATTGCCTAGCCCATCAACAGAACCTCACTACCCACCATCCAGATCACCTGCAACAAGCTGTGTGTCAGGAGAGCTCAGAATATCACCACGGTCCCCTCCCACCCTCTCTGCCATTTGTTCTTCGCACTGCTGTCTGGGAAATGCTATCACAGCCTGAGAGCAAAAGCCTGAGAGCCAAAACCACCAGGCTCAAGAACAGCTTTCTACCACAGACTGTCAGGCAGCTGAACTCCATCATCTCAGGCCCCATTACTTCTACTGCCACCTCCTATGCCCATAACTACTGTCATCCTCCACTTGTGTGTGAGACTGTATGTTTTGTTATAGTTGGGTGTGTATATGTGTGTATACACATGTATATGTGCATGTATGTACATGTATGTGTACTTATCCATTTTTGCATTTACTTATCTTTTTGTCATCTATTTATCTATACTACTGCACTTTCTCACATATACAGATTTTTACCCCTTCATTAATCTATACTGTATTATCTTTTTATTATCATTCTTTTTTCATTCTCTTAACTCTCTTCCCCTCTATTCTATGCACTGTGGTCCCAGGCAGTTTCATTTCATGCACCCTTGTGTACCTGTTGTATAAGGGTGTTTGACAATAAATGATTCTTGATTAATTCTTGATCCTTGATTGTTACTCTGACAGTTAGTCAAAAAGGAAAAAGAACTGACTTAATTTTTTGTCTTCACACATTTCATATACTGGAGCGCCATTTAACATATGGTGTGAGCTAAGGACACCTCAGAAATATGTTACCACTTCTCTTTTTGGATTCAACATATCCATAAGCTATCAGTGGTATACAGCCGAACAACCTATTGCTTACAACTAATAGATGATAATTTCCTATTAAGACATTGAGTATGACAGCGGATAAATCTCAGACTGAATTTCTTTAGTAAACATCTAACTTTATAAAGCATCTAAAAAAGTAACACAGGAAGCAGTATGTTACTTTGGAGATAAGCTTCTGCAAAGCCAATAATAATAGATAAATATTCATGGTAACACTAAACTGGCAGAATCTCTGTAATGTATTCTTCTGTTTCAGGAAATATTTCTTAGAAAAATTCTACTTCAACATCTTTGTCCAAATCTGGAAAGATCATGTGAAATGCAACAGTAAAAGGGATTTAACATGCCTAATAAGAATTACATGTTTTATATTTCTTTTATATTCTTTTATATTTCTTTTATATAAATTTAGGAGCTACTTTTATTTTTCTTAATTATATTCACGATAAATGTTAAGTAGTATTTAGCCGACATCTTTTTATTTAAGGTGACATACAAACGCTACACACAACTCTAAACTCCCTACAATCATACACATATTTATATAGCCAGAGCAATATAACACACTCTCTCTCAGACATTCACACTATGGGCAATTTATAGATACCAATTCACTACAGATACATCTTTGGACTGTGCAAGGAAACCTGAGCAACTGGAAGAAACATGAGCAAAAATGGAAAGAACATGGAAACTTACACAGAGCAGGGATACAATCCACATCCTATCACACCACCCTGGTGTGGTGAGAAAATATGCCACTGTGCCACTACAACAATGAGAATAATACAGACCTTAAATAACGATGGTAACAGGAGGTTATATTGTATTAAGATGTGAACAGACAACAACAGCTTTGCATTTAACACTCTGCTCTATGAAACTCTGCTCTGTTTCTATGCACATTGTCAATAGAGGAGAAGAAGAAGTTATAATAATTTACATACAAATTAAACAAATGGAATCTTGTGAAGTGGGTCTGACTACGTACTCTAAGGAAGTTACTGTGCCAATAACTCACACAAAACCTAGGAGATGGGATGTCTGCCAACTTGGCAGCAACACCCAAAAAGTGCATAGGATACTGAAAAAGAAACCCACACCTCTTCCAACCCATGCATGCAAACAAGTTGTTAATAAGGGTGAGTCACAAAAATTACTGTATTGTTGGGTTAAGCCTGTACCCTACTACATAGCAGTGTCTTCATGCACACATAGCAAGGAATCCTCAGTATCCATACAGACACAATGATTTCATAATACAGTCAAGTGTGCCTGCATGCAGCAAGTATTTGAAAAATGTCCTTTCATTCAAATTGTTGATGACACATAACACATCAAATGTACCTTATGTAGGTTTTGGTTTTAATATTCTCCTTCACTAATTTTTTAAGCTTTACTTCAATGTTTATTTTATATGAAATATTGTTATTTTAGTAAATTAGATAATTACAACTATGTCATTATGTGCTAAGGAAATCTTATACTTTAGGTAAAACAAATATCACAAGCCAAAAACCAATTATAACTAGAAGCATCCTTGCTGAAACATGGACAAATCTGTCCACCTGCAATAACAGCCTGTACTAAGAAAAACAAAGAATTGCTTCAAACCATATGCATGACATGAGTTTTGCTTATGCTTTATAAGCAAAAGTAAAGCATAATAAAGCAAAAAAAGACTCCCTGGTTACATTACTTAGAAGTTTCTCTAAATAACACTACATTCTGTGTGAAGAATTAATTCATTTTTTGATCTAAATTGTATCCTTTATTATTTCCTTTAGTAGCTGAGTGTTCTAAAATCAATTAGAATATTGAACAAGCAGTAAGGTGCATTGTGTTCCCAATAAAGTTCTGTTTCAATGTGATTTTGCCTTCTTCAATAACCTTTACTCAGAATTTGGTTGTCATTCCTGGCATTCCTCTGCTCATTCCTTTCATTACTATAGCTCAGGATGGGTGTGGCTATAACACTGGTTGGCTGCTATAGGCTGTGACATTTTAAGAGAGTGGAACACCTCATGCAATTGTTGCCAATGACAAGCTTTGAATTTTGGACAAAAAACTACCTTGGTCTCATTTAACCACAACTTTCCCTCACATCACAGCTGGGTTACTTTCTGGTAAACTCCAGATGTGCATTAAGATGGTTGGTTCTTTCTAAGCAACTGAAGGAAGAACAGACTGAGAAAATATAGGGAAATACTGCAAGATAACCAGCTTTAGACACTGCAGTGCATTCAGTTATTGCAGCAAATGGCAGCTGTATCAAGTATTAATAAATGAGGGTTGAATACTTACACAAACTTTCCTTTTTTATTTTCCTTAAATTATTTTATAATCTGAATGACACCTTAATTAGTTTTGAATTTCAGTGTTTTGAAATGAAACATCGCAGAAAAAAAATCATACCATCTGTAGTTAAGTATAAAGAAAGAAGCGGACAAGCATTTAGACACTTTTGTAAGGCACTAAATAAATTAACTTAATTAATTTCCCAATATCATTCATCTTTGTCCTGACAGTGACTCAACAAGTAACTCTAATCATCCAGAAATTGTCCATTTCACTTTTTGATAATGTACTACTTTACTTAAACTGACTGTCATGCATGTTTCAAGGTTTCAAATAAAAGGCCCCAAAATAAATGGCCTTAATTTGTTGTCTAGTCTAACCGGGCTTTCAAATGTGGGTGGTTTGCAGCACAAAGTTTTCTTACAGTAATGCTGGGGAGATGAAAATACTTTCAGAAATGGGGGTTAGGTACTATGAGAAGTGACAGCTGACTTGGTCACAGGCAAGTGGTTAATAGCCCCTGTGGGACTCTGCTGTGCAGAATTATGCCAAGACTGAGATGTTGGTAGGTGGTGTGGAGCTTAAAATAGTGTAATGTGCAAATGTTTTTGAGCATCTGTGCAGCTTCAGACAGGCCATGAAAGAAAGGTGAGATGAGACCCTTAGCATGAGGTATATTATACATGTAAATAACTGCAGCGATCCTATCTCAGGCACTTCATTATCAAAGATTATTACAACCATAGAAATTCAAGTTCATTGAGAGCTAGGATATAAATATAATAAAGTTATGTAACTGTATAATTAAATTTTGATTTAACTCTAACAGGCACATGAGCGGCAAATAACTTAAATATTGTTAATTTTATATTTGATGGAATAAAGTGTGAGTCTGTGGGTGTATAGATGAGAAAATGGAACAAAGAGTTGTGCAAAGGCATTTCAAGGTGTCTCAGAGTTCTTATTGTGGCTTTGGTAAGATGCTCTGAGGGCTATTTATAGTATGCCGGTTTGACCACCAGTGCAGCACATGCCCTCAGTGAAAAGGTTATCAGTCTCAAAAGATAGATGACTTTGGGGGGACCCATATAAGATCTTCCTGTTCTTCTACTGAACTACATGGGTTTCAGTTTACAAGTCAGTTTACGTGTGCTAATTTTAAGAAAAAATGTCAAGCCAATGTCAACAGTTTAAAACATGCTGGAGGCAAGCAGTAGGAAACTGCCAGACAGGCTGACTGATGTCAATGCATGAAACCTTAAATAGGATAAAGTGCAAAAAATATCTGGAAATCAGTACTACTAAAAATTGAACCCATACGGCTCATGGACCTCCCCCCAATATCACTCACCACTAGTACAACTGTGGTGATTTATAGCAAATTCCACAAGACACATCTGACACTTACAGCAAATAGATGCCACACCAGTGAGGGTGACCAACTGGTGTGCTTTAAAGTTTGAAAGCTTTCATTAGTATCTTATTCTATATCATTAGCTAATTAGCTATTTAAAGCTGCATAATTTCATTTATACATGGGTTAATGTAAAATTTCATTATTAATTTTCAGAAATTAATGTTTCATTCACTCATCCCACCTCCCAGATTAGCAAGGTACCCTCAAGTGTAGTCGCTGTAACAAGCTTAACGCCGTAAGTGGGATGGGAAACAACAACAAAACAACAACAACAACAATAATAATAATAATAATAATAATAATAATAATAAAATATGTATTAGAGAACAAGACCCAAGGAACTCACCCATCTTTCCACGGTCTTAGTGGTGTTGGAGGTCTCGATCAGGTCCTCGAAGTTAATAAGACAGTTGGCCACGAAGTCGTCGTATCCTAGCGGCGTCTCGTGGAACACGGCCAGCTCAAGCGCGTTGCCGTTGCAAACGTTCAGGCAGAACTCCTCGTTGTACGTTGGCCGGCTCGTCTTCTGTTTCGTGTGCGTCTGCCCGATTCTGTAGTCGTCCACCTTAACCACGATGTACGGGTCCAGGGGGAACGAGGTCTTGTTGAATCTGACCGAGTGGCGCAGGGAAAAGGTGGTGGGTTTCAGCCCCATCGCCTCTCCGATTCTCAGCTTCAGGTAGCCGTTGAACTTCATCTGTGTGTCCGAGGCGGCGGCAACGCGCCGACACAACCCGCGGGGCGCGCGGAGCTCCTCTTACTATGCTGTCAGGCGCCACGGGGACGAGCGATGTGCCGCAAGTAGGAGGTCATGTGAAAACACGGTCTTTCGCAAAGCTTTACCGGCTCTGCAGGCACTCACCTAGACACACCGTGTCGCAACACGAGACGAAAACCCGTTTTGTTCCAAGTGTGAACCCGTTTCACTCTGCACGCGCGGTTCAGTGCGTTTCGCGAGAGCGTAACCGCAGAGCAGCTAGGGAAACTGAGCTCGCGACCTCTGGCGAGGGCGACTGCAGACTCAAGTATGTGCACCTTAAGGAACTAGATGTATCGCTGCACCCGCCGATAAGCAAGTGCGCTGCTTTTGATCAGGATTTTGTACGAGTTATGATGGTAAAGAGGTAGTGGTGACACGGACTTCTGCTGTTCTACAGTTTAGAAATTTTCTATTTTTACATGTATGTATTCAGCCAATGTTTTCTTCAAAACCACTTACAAATGAGCAAGGGTTTATTTCCACCAGTTTCAGGCCACAGTTTTGACACCATCTTTGACACCCTCTGCCTTCTATTCCCCACATGCTTGTTTTATTTGTATATGCATTCCTACGTTATATGTACATTTATTTAAGTCTACTTAGATATTCAGTATAAGTTTTTGTATCTCTGATTTACTTATTACATTTAGGGCTGATCTTATGTCAGCAGTTCTGATGCAACTTTGCACCACACAAGGTGATCACTTAGTGTTTCTCTTTTTATTTCTTGTGGGTTTAGTTTTTTGTATCTTTCTGTATTTCTCATGCAGTTACACCAGCAGACATGGATTAATTGTGACTTGGGAGACATGACTCAAGTCCACTTGACCAGCAGATTGTTTTTATTGTCAGGGAGGCTTTTTGAATAATTTATCCCACTGAGGTCTGAAGATGTGACAGTGACAGGGATTTTGTGTTAACAGGAGATCACCTGAGGAACCCACTTATGTTTGCCCAGTGGAGGATTGCTGTTCTGGATGGGCTTGAGCAGAGAACCCGAGGCTGCAGAGGAGTGACTCTGAACAAGTTGCAGACGGTATGAAAGGTAACTCACTAGCGGTGCACTCTGAGGAGAGGTGATAGGCTTGCTGTGCTTTTGAACAGCAGATGGTGTTATTCTGAAATATCGTTGAGGAACTGTGGTGATTGCTGTGGGAGTGTAGCAGTGTTGTATATTCAGTTGGTTTTCATAACCTATCACTGTTTGCATACTCTTGTGCTTGTCTTGGTGTGGTATTCTCCTGTTCTATCGCTGTGAAGAGTGTCTTGTGTTTTTTTGTTTGTATGCTGCTGTAGCGGTGTGCAATTTTATTCAGGATGAATAAAGTTATATCTTTATCTACGTCTGACAATCTAATGTTCACCATTGCTGGGAAAGGTGTTGTATGAAAACTGAATTGATTTATGTGTCTGATCTGGTTCAGCTTTGGAGATGAAGGTCTTTTAGCATGTCTTATTGTATCAGGACAAAATTTACTGTAATGCAGTAATGCAGTCCTTCATGGGTGATTTATTACCAGTTTATTATTGCAATGCTGAGGGCTCTTCTGGAAAAACCACTCAGTTTGCTGGGGGCCCCTTTTCGCTAAACTTGTATCTTGTGTTATGCAAATTTCAGCTGCTATTTTTTCTTTGCTTCTCTAAATTTTAAAAACGTTTACCCGTTGATTTATTTTTAGTTGCACTTTTTTCACTGTTTGCTTTTCGGAAACTTCTGCTCTATTCTGTTGCGTAGCAAAAATTGACTACTTTTGCTGACAACCACTTTTTGACAGCAAAACACTTTTTGATCGCTGGCTTGAATTCATATGTTTCCTTGTTCATAGTTTTTATAGCTTGTGTCTGTTCTTCTTGAATTCTTGATCAGTAACAAGATGATCAATGGATAACAATGTCACGCCCCCTGCTCTGCCTGCCATTCCGCCCAGCTCCACAATCGCCAGCACCTGCTCCTTGTTTCCCTGAACAGGGTATAAGATCTGTGTAGCCCGACATGCTGGTGTGAAGTATTGCCTGTGTTACTACTGAGTGTGTCGAGCATCTCTCCCGTTAGCCTTTCCGGTATTCAACCCTCGCCTGTCCCCGACCTTCGATCTAGTCCGACCATTTCTTGTACTCCATTGACTTCTGGATCTGACCCTTGCCTGTGTGTTGACCACGATTCTGGAACTTCTCTCGACAATAAACCTCATTTGCTAACTTGAGCCTGCACACGTCTGCTTCCTGCCAACGGCGTCACAGACAACCAACATTAAATTAAGAGTTTGTAGAGAAAAATCTATTTTTTATGTTTGATCAAATTACTTTTAATTTTAATGCAGTTCAGAATTTAATAAGGCAGCATGGTGGTGCAGTGGTTACTGCTGCAATCTCATGGCTCCTGGGTCTTTGAGGCATCAGTTCAAATTCAACTCAGTTTGTGTGGAGTTTACATGTTTTCTCATCCAGGCATGCTGGTTTCCTCCCACAGTCTAAAGACATGCATTTCACGTTAATTGGTCACTCTAAATTCTCTGTAGGAAGCGTGTGGCTCCCATGGACTGATGGACTGGCCTCCCACCCTGGTTGGAGTTTCATAGCCTGGTGCCCAGTGATTCTGGTATAGGCTTCAGAATACTAAAACCATGACCAAAATGTAGGACAGTGGATGGATAAAAGTTAAACCAAATATAAAAAATGAAAGTCTTGCATCATATGTTGTACTTGTTATAGCCATAGGCAAAATGTTTGTTAAAGTACATTTGAATAAACAGTGATACGTGTGTAACATATTCCTCTCCCGACCCATAAACTTAATTCATTCTTGAAAAACCCTTTGTAAGGTCAATCTGTGTAAATCAAAGCTGTAATTACCATAGCGTTCAAGGATAAACATTTTTTATGTGACCCAAAGCTCCATAGTTTACACCTAGCTGTACTAAAATATTACCAAATTCAATTAAAATGGACACAGTTGCTTCGGTAATTAACATCAGTTTCCATAACACAAAATAACACAGCAGTTTCCCCCACAGTACTGTATGACTGCTTGCCGGCACTCGCACAGCTCTTTTTTGTAGCTATTATTTACCATAAGAATGACAAACACTCACAACAAAACATACATAAATATTATGCTCAATATTTATGTATTAATTCAACTTTTAGTGTAAAAAAATTGAAACAGAACTATAAAGACAAACGAAATCAAAGAAAACACAGAAAATGGCATTGATTTAACAACCTGACAGAGTTCAAACAGTCCGAATAGATAAACAGACTGAATCATTATACAGATGAAAGTAGTAAACAGGAGGTGATGGAGGTTAAAAAATTGACACAGTAGGAGCCAAAATATAATAGTGAGGAAAACGGTATGGGGATACCATAAATGTTGCTTCCATATAATAATAAAATAATAAGTAAACATTCCATGATGGTCTGATGTTCCATCCACAGTGTTCCCTGCGTCTTTCCAGGACAGACTCCAGAACACCAACACTTGAATGAGTCTTTCAACAAATCCTTAATTTATCATCTTTGACTGACATTTGTTTTGTTACATTTTAGAATGTAACCCCCAAACAAATCAAAGATTGTCTATGTTGTTAAACTTTAAAACTTTTATTGGCTGTGACACAGTGAATAAAATTATAAATTTTTTCCAGTCCCAGATGGAAAGTGGAATAATTGTCAAAGTGTTGAAGGTCTCATTCTCAGAAGAAAACTACAAGATTAGAAGCCATCTGACCAGTCTCTGTCTTCAGCTGCATGTGGGTGTGTTGACGGTCTTTTCACATCTGGTACATCCTTCAGTTGTAGCAGACCTGGTATAGTTGTTGAAAAGACTTTAATTTAACAGATGTTTTGCAGACTTTGTGTATTATGTCACAGGTGACTCTATCATGATAACCGTAAGAAGACTGCAGATCACAATCTGGCAATGTTTCTTGAGGTCAACCTTGGTGTTTCCTTATAACAACCCTGGGCTGAGTTGGCAACCCAGCTTTCTGCACCTAATTAAATAAAAATTGTCAAAGGATTTGCTCCAAAAAAACTACAGAACCTGCTCACTTGTTATACCCCTAGTCCGATTAGTGTACTAAATTCAAAACATCAGAGGTGTTGCTCTTGCTTTCGGCTGTGATGTGATGGAATGAACCACTTCTCTATCTCAGAATTGCTGAAAGCTGCTCAGCCTATAAGTAATCTTCAAAAAACATTTCTTTCATGCCCACCTCTCTGCTGACAATTCTTTGCTTCTGAAGTCTGCACGACTTTATCTCTTATAGTTACCTTTGTATTTCTTGTCAGTCCTGTATACAGCTACTGTGGTAATGTGTGCCAGCAGGAAAGGTGGTATCGGACAAAATAATTGTTTCTGATAACGGTGTAAATGCATCTGTAATTCTTTGCCTGTTGGTCAAATGTAGTTTTGTTTGCTCAGGGTTGTACGTCACATTGGAGAAAAAAAAACCTCTGCTAATGAATAAATGCAAATATAAAAATATTTAACCAATTTATAACCAACAATGAGACAGCACCATCTACTGTTAATAAGATGCAAAGTGTTTTTTTTCTGATCTGTGGTTTCTTTCTCCCACGAACACATCTCTTTTTCAGTGTTTTTCTTATGGTAGACTGACAAACACTGACATCAGTGAAACAGAGGCATGTAGATCATTAACTGTCACCCTACAATTCTCTGTCACATTTGAGGATTGTACAACATGGCCTTGGACTAATCTTTGTAGGTTGTCCATTTCTAAGGTGAGCAGCAATGGTGTTAATATTTTTCATTTGAAAACTGTCTGCCTGACTGGAGACTTACGGAGGTCAAGCCGTTAAAACTCCTTTTGTAACGTTTTCCAGTTGAATGAGCTTCGAGAAGTGTTCTTCTGAGGTCCTTAAACATCTCTTTTGAATGGGTCAGATTACACTTCTAATATATTCTGTTGTAAGTAGCAGGTAACTAAAATTATAGTTTTAATATGGCAAATCCACACCTGAATCATTACTTGGAATAACTGACTCCAACTGCTAACTTTTGTAGATGGCATTATCCCACTGGATGATTTTAAATTAAACTATTTTTTCAACAAAAATATGGAATTTTGTGTTATTTCCTAAATAATTAAATATTAATTATTAAATGTGACATTGATAAATAGAAGTGTCATTGCTTTACAATGTAAATTTCTCTCAGGAAATAAACTCATCTGAAAACAAATATTCTTACAAATGTATTAATTTTAATATGTAGATATCTTTACACTTTGGAAGCACTAGAAGGATTCGATCGAAAACTCTGAAACAACTGTGCCTTATTCATCATCCATCCATCCATCCATCCATCCATCCATCCATCCATAACCACTTAATCCTAGTCAGTTTTCCAGTACTCTGGAGCCTTTCCAAGAAGTACTGGTTCTCAAGCTATGAAACTCCTCTCTGGTTGGGATGTCAGTCCATCACAGGGTGACCACACATCTTCACACACACATTCTTACACTATAGGCAATTTTGTAGTTACCAACTAAGCAGAAACGTATGTTTAGACTATGGGAGGAAGCTGGAGTGCCGCACCTGGAAAATGACCGGGCACAGGTAGAACATTCCATACAGTCTTAGCTGGATTTGACCGATACCCAACCAGCCCAGGTGCTGTGAGACAGCAGCACTCCTCATTGCATCACTATGTGCCTGATAGTATGAATTATCTTTTACTCTTATGTCTGAATGTCTGAATACTGCAAGAACCATAATAGAAAATATTTTATAGATACGTTTTATTGTTATCTCTATGTTCATCAATGAAAAAATTTAAAACCTTATTGTTTTCTACATCTTTTACACAGTGATGCACATTTAAGCTGCTCTGTCTCAGTGCTACTTTCTAGTTTTCTGTGCTCTGGATCTTATCTGACAAAATGCAACAAGTGATAAGTAAAAAGAAGGAGAGCAGAATACTGGACCTGTTGTCTCAGTATGTCAGAAAATAGTCCAGTATATTCTCACCATTGAAAGTGTGATATCCTAAACAAGTAAGGGGTCTAAGACCTCATATATTGCAATATACTTAGGCCTTTGGCCTAAGTAACAAATCCTTGTTTAACAGTCAGTCAACTAGAAATCTAAACATGTCCAACTAAACTGCTGAGTTAAAACGACATGCTGTGAACTGGTGGGTGGTACTACCTTGGGTGGGGCAGCGTTGGCGTCATGAACAGCTTCCCATTGCCCACACTGCCCTGCCTTCAAAGGCTTACAGAGGAGCAGCTGCAGCCATGTGAGGTAAAAGAACTAGGAGATTTAAGGCAGCTGGACTGAAGACTTGCGTCAAGACTTGTTTTCTGGGGGGGGGTCCTGACATTAGTTCTGTGTTTCAGGCCTTATTCTATCAGCTTATGCCACTGAAGCCTTTCTGGTAGTAAATCCTACTGTCCTATGCTTTTGGTCTTGCCTATGTGGCTGATGCTGGCAACAATGTTTTTTTTTTTCAAAAATTTTGTCCTAGTTTTTAAGTTTTCTCTGTGGAGTCCCTGGAGTTCTGTACTTTGGCAAAAAGAAAAAGGCAGTCATAGCCTACTGTTCAGAGTGGTTGTCATTGATCCAGAGAGTTTTCTGTTTCACAGGTTTCCATTTCAGTGCCTCTACTCATGTCGCAAATGAAACATTATACTTTAACTGAAGAGCTGAGCGCAGGGGGCATGAGCAAAGAGAGTCCCATAGGGGTAACTGGGAGTTTCTGTGTGGGGGTGGGGTGCATTGTCTGTCCTGTCCTCTCATATTTTATTGAAAATAGTAATGCTGTTCTCTGTAACAAGCAACAAAATGCAATAAGGTCTGTGAAAATCTGTAGACATCATTTGTGATTTTTAATTCACACAGTGTAAACACAGAAATGAACGGGTACAACATTGATGGGGCAGAAGGGGGGGGGTAGTACGATGACTTCACAGCAACAGTAACAGGAAAAAAGAATTAAAGCCCCTGTATTTGGAGTACTGTTGCAGGCTGAGTTATTGGATCCAGATGTACTGTGGCATCAAGACTAAATCAGTGACCATGAGGAAGGGTGGTGGGTGGGTCATAATGAAATGATTTGTAATATGAACTAAAGCTTATTTTTACATATACAATAATTTTCATATTAATCTAATTAATCTTCTAATTTGCACAAAATTAAATAGAATAGCAAATATTCTAGTATTAGTATTACTTTACTTAAACTGCAGGTGCTTTGGCATCAGTCATACATAGTCTATAAAACTGTACTTGTTCTTGTGTAGAATAACATTAAGTACTGAGTTTTCAACTTTGGTTACATTCAAATTGCACAGATCTCACTGATATACTGTTTTCTATTTCTAAAAATGAAGTAAAGTATTTTCGTTAAATTTGATAAAGTACACCCTCTATATACCTGTTAAACTATGATCCAAGGTCTTCTTTGTTTGAGGTTATGAAACAATTTGATTTGCTTACTGATCTAACTAGGAAATGTATTTTATTGTTGTGGTCCAACCCAAAAGTTCCACCCACAAAAACATGACTGATTGAAGTATTTCCATTCTTCCACCTGCAAAATTTAACCAGCATCATAATTCCCAACCTCAAGTTTAGGATGGAGATGGATGTTACACAGTGGGGCTACACAGAAGCCAAAGAGAGGTGGAAAGGCCTCTTTTGGCTGTAGCCTCAAGAGGTTTTTGTGGCATCTTCTCCATCCTGGGTAAGTAACACACGTCTGTTTTCACATACAAAGGCCTGCGACCTTTATTTTTGTGTTAATGTATGTGTTCACTTTTTTTGTGTGTTCATGTTTTATGCTAGGTGTAGGGTTTTATGTATTTATTCACTTTTATATATTTAGTTGTATATTTTTAGTATTTATTTATTTATATATATCGTGTATCTGTTTGTTCCCATACATATTTTGGTTGCTTTGATTATATATTCATTCATTCATTCATTCATTCATTCATTCATTCATTTATCTATATATATTTAGATTTTAGCTGATTGTAGTGTAGTTTAGTGTTTCACTGAGGTGGGTGTTTATATAATGTATGGTTTTTTTCATATATATTCATTATATTTATTTATGTTTGTTTATATTTATCTGGTTAGTCACTTGTTTATATTTTGAGTGTTTGTCTTTAATAATTTTAATTTAAAAGGGGAAGACATGTTTACACCCACAAAGGTAGGTTGAGTTCGGCAGTACTCTGGAACAGGCCAGGGGACCATCCATCTTCTGCGGTGGAGTCTGCCGGTAAGTTTCCTTTAACCTTTTAGTTAGAGCCTTGGGGTATCTTTTTAATTGTTTTAGATTTTTACCATCACGTTTTGTGAATATTTGTTGGTTTTAAACTAGGGTTTTATAAGCTAGTTTTAATTTTTACGTGACAGATTTAATTACTTATTGAAGTGGTTTTAGCACTTTTAATAAAGTCAGAGATGAGGAGTGATTATAACTGTCAAGTGGGACAGTGTGGTGATGCTTGACATTGTCAATGCATGTCCATTTTGATCTGGAGGGAAAAAAAAATCAGATATATGTATAGTATTTCATTAAAGTTCAGATATTCCAGACATCTGACTGTAGACCCCATGTTATGCCATTAAACTCCTAACAGAATGATCTGTAATGACAGACCATGGTAAGAACAACACGTTACACCAAAAATCTGAACAATACACACACATAAAAGGATGCATCAAATGTAGCAGATATATGATCAGATCAGAAAAATTAGAACATTTCTCTGAAATTTGGTCAGTTCTTTGCTGTAATAAATAATAAGAGGCACCCATATTATATTGAGAATAACTGTGGTTCTTAGAGATGGTACTAATACAGTCATTGAACTAGCTGTGTGCCTCTATATACCTGTTAAAATATGACCCAAGGTCTTCTTTTTTTGAAGTTATGAAACAGTTTGATTTGCTTACTGATCTAAGCTTTGTGCCTATATTCAGCCCTTCAAAGCTGATATTGGTGTCATGCTTTGAGGCTGAATTGGGTAATGTCTTAAACAGGAAACAAGGGTTAAAAAGAAAATAAGGGTATAATATCAAACAGAAGCAACAATTATGTTTAGACTATCTGAAATAATTTTGCCACACCTAAAGGTCAATAAAGCTCAACCTCTGTTTGCTGAATGTTTGATTGTTTGTTTGTTCTTTATGCACAGCTCTATTTTTCTAGCTACAGATCTGACATGGCCCACAGATACTTCTTGCACTTAGTATGGTTTATGCATAGTGAAATTCATTAAACTCCAAAAAGGCCACTTACTATTTTGAAATTTAAAATTGGGTATTTGACAAGGCTTGGAGAAGCAGAAGCAGAAAAAGCAACGTCACGTGCAGTATGTGGAAACATCACAAGCAGAGCATACATATCAATGCTGAAAAATTTTCTTACTCTACACATCAGAAACACACCATGGCACACTCCACACATACTGACGTACAAAATGTTCACAGATTTTTTCAGTTCATACAGATAAACACATACACATGTATTAAATTCAACAAATTGAAAGGTAGTAATGTTTGTTTATATATAATTTATTTTTACTGAGTGCCTGTTGCCACGGCTGGCATGCATGTTGCTCTCAGTGTTATATGTGAGCAAATGAAAATGTAAAAATGAATGAGAAATTATACATTGCAAACACAGTGAATGCACATATTCGTTATATAAGGTTAAAAAAATGGAAATATATATTTTGTTTTTTCCAGTCAAGTTTGTTTTGAGGCTCAAACCAGCTTCTGTGGTCTGATCATCATCAGAAGGGTCTGAATGAAAAACTGTCACTACTCTGTTGCCATTAACCAAATCTGCACTGCCACTTTCTGCTCACTCAGATTTTCTTGTCCTAATGCAGAGTTGTGGCAGTCCAGAAGCACAGGGGTAGGGTACACCCAAAACATGAACCTGTTTCGTCACAGAGCACACATTTACTGAAATATACACACAATTAGAGTTACCAATTCAGCTGGGGCACATGCCTTTGGACAGGGGCAAGAAACCAGAGCACCAAGAGGAAACCCAAACAAGCACAGGATGTGTATGCAACATCCATGCAAAACTAACAGAGATCAAATCTAATTAACAATTCATCTAATGAACAAATTCTAAAGGCGTTATGTCTTATATAAATAATTCATAAATTATTTAAAATCACCAGTGGCCAGTTTTCAAAGCTGGACACAAGTACTGGCTAAAAAGAACACGTGAAGCACCACTAAGCAGTAGATGGCACACAGTTTAAACTCACAGACGTCATTTAATTGACTCTTGTGTAGCTTTAAGCAAAGTTATCAGGCGTTTTACAACAGACTAATGTAATGGTACAGGTGATAGTTTTATTCAACTGGAATGCAATACTTATACAGCTGTTTTCTTAGTGGTATCAGTATTATGGAAAGAATTCAGTATTGTATACCTTTTAAAGCATTTCAAGTTTTTGTAAAAAAATCTTCCAATTTATGTCTTGTAAAGACATTGATTTCTTGGAATAAGCAACAAGTTAGCCTGTTTTTTGATCCAAAAAAAGACTAATTTTACACACAGACAGAGGTGATGAATGGAGAGATTTTAACTATCATGTTGGACAGTTAGTAAAACCAGACACAGGAGAAAAATACGTGTGAATAGCTGTTGAACTGCTGCGGGGAGTTATAGGAAAGATATTGGCCCTGACAGGTGGAAAGCATGTTAGACACCATCTGACAAAGCAAAGCAAAGACACAGACAAATTGGAAGTAGAAAATAGATAAATCAATAATAACCAGGAACATGATAAATACATAATAAAGAAATGGGTCAGAAAATAAATAGATGGGTAAGACAAACAGTGCAAACAGTCAGTGGTGATCATGGAGATGGTCAGTGCGTTGGTGGTAATCAGTCCCTAACCTGTCCAAAATTAAAGTATCTGATAGCCTGCAGGCTGCAACAGCATCATCCAGACATCAACAATGAGAACATGCCGTGGAGAGGTTGAGAGGAGTGCGAGGAGTCTTCAGCAATGATTGCAGCTTTCTTGACACAACACTTGTTGCAAGTAATCGGGATTGTGAGCAGTGAAGTCGTGGTGAAGGACCAGGCAGTCTTCACCACCCGCTGCAGAGTTCCCCAGTAAAAGGGAGTGTAGTTTCTACACCAGACTGTGATGCAGGAGGTTAGGATATTTTCTGTGCCTCATCCATAGAAGCTGGTGAGGATGGGGGATAGAAGTCCAGCTCTTTTCAGCTTCCTAATGAGGTAGAGATGCTTTTCTGCCTTTTTCAACAGGTGGGATGTGTTATTGGTCCAGGAGAAGTTCTTAGTGATGTGTACTCCAAAAAACTTGGAACTGTGCACCAGCTCCACTGATGAACCTCCAGTGCACAGAGCAGTGTGAACAGCTTGAGTTCTTCTGAAGTCAACAGTCATCTCCTTGTGCTGTTGACACTGAGAGACATTGTTTTCTTTGCCCCAGGCTAAAATCCTTTCAAATTTCCCTCTTTAGGTCAATTCATCGTCGCTGGAGACAAGGCATACAACTGTGGTGTCAGCGGCATACTTGATGATGTGGTTGCTGTTGTATTTGGCAACACAGCCATGGGTTAGGAGAGCAAGCAGTAATGGGCTGAGCACACAGCATTGCGGAGCACCTGTGATCAAGATGGTGGTGTGGGAGGTACTATCATGGATCTTCACAGCCTGTGACGTGCTGGTCTGGAAGTCCAGGATCCAGTTGCACAAGGGAATGCTCATACCTGGCAAGGAGAGTTGATTGACCAGGGGTGATGACCAGAGATGATGGTATTGAATACTGAGTGGGACGCTACCCTTGATGTGTGACATGACTAGTCTCTCAAAGCAGTTCATGATGAATGTCATGGGATGGTGGTCATTAAGGCAGGATGCTGATGATTTCTTTGGGACCAGGTTGATGATGGTGGATTTGAAGTACTTAAAAACAGCAACCTGAGTCAGTGAAGATGTCATGTGCACGACCTCAAAAAACCACCAGAGGTCCTCACAGGAGCAAACCAGCACATCTCAGGGCATCTGAAGAACCAGAAGTAACAGCAATAGAAAACCACCTGTAGCAATAATAAAGATGGGTGTAAGACTCATCACTTCGCCAATGCATGAGCAGATAGCAGATTATATATCTCTATGAATTAATGCCATTATGTTAGTTAAGAATGCTCTGTGGCTTCACTGAGAAGGCTCGACTTTGGCTTTTGGCTGCTCTTTGTGCATTTACCACTTGCATAATTATTTTCAGAAGGTTTTAGTGTTCTCTTTTGGCTTTTTGGAAAATACAAAAATTTAGAACTCTGTGTGGTGTCACAGAATGGGAATTCTTTTTTGCTCTTGTCCTACAAGATCAGCCTTACATTCTGGCACCAGCCAGGACCTCTAAACTACCCACTAGAGAGATAACTCTAACTGAGTTCTAGTTCCCTGCAGAATGTGTTTAATAATGGTTTTTCATGGGCTTCCAAAAGTTTTTTTTTTTTTTAATTTTATTTGTTTTTTATAGAACACTTCATGTCTCACACAGTGGCTCAGAGTGCTGGACAGCAGAATAAGACAGCAGAACAGATAACCGGTATATAGTGTGGGTATAGATTGATGTCACATGTTAAAAAGAGCACCTATACAGGGTATTAGTGCAATATGGTAAGCCTGCCAGCAACTGAGGTTGGTAAACAAAAAAATCCCAACCAGGAGGCAAGGGAGAAAAATAAACCTCCAGGATTCAAAATCCAGCAGCTGCCCACCTCTCCTGGGCACCAAAAAAGTCCACTAAATTAAGTTGTAACCAATTATTCTGTGTTTTTGAAATTAAAATCTGAGCTGAACTCCTTTCTACCCCTTATTTTTCCTGCCCCTATTTAGTACACACTTATTCTATATACAAATGCCTGTTGGTTCTTATGCATTGTCAGATGTGACAAATTTATTCACAGTATTCAGTACATATTCAGATTTCTCAGCCTATGGTCACTGTAACTGGAAGCAGACCTGCTCCAAGTAATCGGCCTCAATTTGACGGGATTCAGCGCATATCTTAGATGCTAGGTACTGTTTGAGTGGCTCAGCAGCAGCAAGTCATTTATACTTCAGGATGTGACGATGGCAAAGGAATATGTTTGATGGGTATATATCTGTGTCAACCTTCAGTACAAACTTGTCCTGGGTGCTGTGTTTATGTCTCCCTAGTGCTACACCTGCTCGTATATAATCACCACACAAAATGACCACTCTTTGGCAGCTTACTGGTTATTATGCTTGCTGGCTGACACTGTCAAATCTTGGACTGCAACTGCTGCATCATTAATCTTATCTTGGACTGCTTTTCAACACCAAGTACCATATGCTCAGGATGTATGTGCTAAGTTTAAGGCATGACCAAAGCTGACTGACTCTTTATACCAGTTACAATTCTAAATAATTATCTCTAACTGAAGAGCATCTTACCAATGGAGAATGTTATATCAATAATCTCAATATGACTCCTGTATCTCATCATGTTTGTTAGCTCACTCATTTTTATAAACAGATTAAAAACACATCTTGGCTCTGCAGAGAAAATTGAAACATTATGGAAGAAATCTAAAAATTCCAGAAGTATAACAGTTATATCTGAAGCTTTACTGGTGTTTGATTTCAATGAACACATTATTGCTCTATTAATAGATCTCAACAATACATTGTAATTATCACACCATCACTTTAAGCACGATGCTTGGTAGTAACGTGAAGGTAGAGTGGACCACAATGGTCCTTTTTCAACCCCTGAACTGCAGAAAATGTGCTGACATAATGTTGATGGAGAAACATGAAATTAATTTTTTCAGGCTTCAAATGCAGGGCAGCTGGTTGGATACATCTTAGACTTTCACATGCTGGTCTGGTATAAAAAATATAACAGATGTGTTCTTACAGTTGGACTTCACCACAAGCTTTAAAACAAGATGTGTTTTATAGTAAAATATCCCAAGGACCTGCACTGATGTGGGCATGTAAGAGTTCCTCAGACTTTGACTTCCTTACTGTGATCCACAGGCTACTTGGTGGTATGATTTGGGAATGAAAAGAATCTTGTATAATATGACAATCTTCTAGTTCGTGTCTCTGTGCTTGATCAAGGCCAAGCTTCTCTATTCTAATATAATTAGTTGAACCTTTCAAGGGCTAAATTGGTGTGGAAATGCTCAGATTTACAATTAAATAAAATAAAAAAGCTTTGCTCTTAGTAGCTTGCTTAACCATAACCATAGTTTTTCAGTCAAATGGCCTGAAAAGAAGGAAGTAACATCTTTCCACTGTGATAAATACTAACCTTTTTTCAAGGATATCATTTGTTTGAGGTTTTAATCTTTATAGCTATAAAACTCAATCTCTGTTTGTTAGTTTTTTATGCACAGGTGTCTTTTTTAAGACATGGACTTTTCTGCATAGGTACTTCTCACCTTAAGTGAGGCTTTTTGCATAACCACACACACACACACACACACACACACACACACAACAGGGAGGGGTGGGAGTGGTGGTGTAGTGAAGGACCTGAACTGGAAACATGGATGGTTGATGCAGATGGGGTTGTGGCAAGATGGCACACACAGTACTGGATACATTGGTAATATAAAGATAATTAAATTTACTGACACATATTTTGCTATTTCATTTCTTCTTTCCTGCTTTCCATTGGACTACGATGGAGTTTTGCTCTGTGTGGCATCCACCTGTTCGACAGCTCTAACAATACCTATGTACTGAATGCAACACTTTAAGAGTAATACAGTTCAATAATGTATAAAGTGTTATTACTAGTTACAGCTCCACTTTCTCACCTGGTCAGTGTCTGGTAACTCAAGTAGTTGTGCAAAAAAAGGTGGAATTTGCATATTCTGAGAATAGGTTAGGATCATGCAAAAGGACTCCAAAGTTTCTGAATGAGAACGCTATGCTCCTCTGCATTTAACGTGCCCAGAATGCTTTTGACCCCCTAATAACATAAAAATGTTTATTATCTGTGGAATTTGTACAACACTATTTATGAAGATATGAAAGGTTAAACAGAATGTAAGTTGTAATGATAAGCAAAAACTGCATCTGTAAAGAAGTTGTTTAGGGGCTTTAAGGATCATACGGGAAAATGTTATTGCATGTTTCTTGAGTTATTTGAATAATATATCATCAGTGTTCTTATTAAATTATATGTGACATCTTCTTCAATATTTAGAACAATGTGTTCAATATACTGTAGTTGTTGAAAGTTGCTAAATTGCAGACAGTCGTCATGCCCTTGAAAAGATAATGCCACGTTTCTTTTCATCAAAGACTTTGAGGCCAAGATGAAGAAAGTGGCTTTTAAACTTGATAATACTATCGTGGAGTCACCAGGTTCTAGACTAGAAGTAGTACACCCTAGACAGGGTAGCAGTCCATCACAAGTTATGGATGCATTCATGCTATTGAGGACAAATGTGAAAAAATGGGTAAAGTGGAATAAACCTGAATCCATAAATGTGGACAAAAAACAAATTTAACAAACTATTTATATACATATTAATACATTTTTCTCGCATTTTCAGTCATAATGAACATAGCTTCTCAAATGT
Organism: Arapaima gigas; assembly: GCA_900497675.1. NCBI lineage: Eukaryota > Metazoa > Chordata > Actinopteri > Osteoglossiformes > Osteoglossidae > Arapaima > Arapaima gigas. The sequence continues at coordinate 48,006 of UFQX01000183.1, read as the reverse complement.
TGAGAAGGTTGTGGGGATGGTTTTTCCCCATTTTCTACATCAGCATTAAACTGTCCATGAGAGAACAATGTTATAGGAATACTGATAATCAATCTTTCCTATAAAGTGGGTGGTCCTGATTATCTGGTATTAACTCCTAGGATGAAAGTTCCCCATCTGTACCAACCATACCCCCCTCCTGTTGGTATCTGGCACTGTAATCCTTTAAATTTCAGGTGCTCTAACAGCGAGGGGCTCCACTGGCTGTAACTGATTTCCTATCCCATTGGTGAGGGGTGACCCAGGTTTGAATAACTGTGGAGGAGTGTGGTACCTCAGTCCTGTGTTCTAGTAATTAAAATTTACTACTGAGTTGAAGTTTACTACATGAAGTTTACTATTGAGTATTCTTGCCAATAAAGTTTAATAAAAAAGACTTGCCACAAGTTTGTTTTTTTTCAATATAGTTGTATGAGATTAGAAGTTTTTTTGCCATTTTTTCATTTTTTAAATTTCATGTAGATCCCTGTTGGATTTTGAAGGTTACACATTTCCTACATGCATTATATCTACCTTGCTACTTTCTTCAGTGGACTCACATAGCGAGTTAATGGAATGCTAGACATTTTCTTTGTGTCCAATTGATCTAAGGGTGTTCTGTTCCCATCCTTTACCTCTCAGACTTTTTCTGTTCTAACTCACTTATTGGATTAGATGTGTTTATTTAAAGCATACACAAATGTTCAGCCCCTAGCATGACTGAAGTCTGCTGAGATTTTCTGAGGTTCTCAAGACCATATGTCTTAGGTTTTGCTTGATGTCACATGTCTAATGTGTGTTTGCTTTGTAGTATGAAAACCACAGAGCTTTCATTTGACTTGAACACTCCAATACCACCTCTCATTTATGGTGACTCCTTCTCTAAACTGCCAAGAACTGATATATAACAGTGCTCTTGTCCTTTACATGTTTGACCTCTCAAGAATAAAACTAACATAGTACTGAATAGGCCAAGGTCAGACCTGAAGGCAGTTATTTGAATTGCTTCTCAATATTTTGGTGTTTTCTTAAGTGGGATCAAATGGTTGATGACACAGATCTGTAGGTTTCAAAGAGATGTCTATTAGGACAGGAGAAATTATTCTCTGGTCTTGAACTTTATTTATGGGTCTCCTTGCCTTTCAGCGCTATAAACCACTTTCTTACTTGAAGCACATGTGTTTGGAGTTGTGTGCATGGAAGTGCTATTGGCAACATTTCCAAGGCAAGGAGGAACAGAAGTGGTTTGCTGTTGCCTTCCTCCATGCATGTGTGAGGGGCACAAACACAGGGACAACATGCAAACTCCACACACCCTGAGCTGGATTCAAACCGCAAAGGAGCCACGAAACACTGGCTTAACCCACTGTGCCACCACATCCCCTGCATTTACTGTCTAATACTATATTTTCAACTCAGTTATGGCATTACAGTGAAAGAGTTTTGAAAGTTATAATTTTCATGGGCAGCCAATGCATTTTCTAGTTATGAATTTAATCTGCAAATTTGAAACCCATAAAAATAATTCAATCATTTATGAATTCAGCTGTGTAAATACTTATCATTTATACAGACAAGACAGGGAACAAAGCAGTAGGATAAGTGCAATGATTCTGTCTCCATTTTCAAACCTCATGAGCTAACTTTAAGTGAGCTATTAGACTTCAGCCAGCAGTTTGCAGAAGACGCGTCACTCTGTTTCCCAGCCATCGGAGGGCTGTATATTGATTTTACTGAGGGCTTTTTCTGAAGTGGACCGTGGATATTTCAGGCCTTCTGAAGGCTGTCCTTCCTGCTAATCATATCCCTCCATAGCTGATGGAGACATTTCAACCATGACGGCTGGCTGCAATTCTAAACCAGATGATTCCCTAGGACCTGGATGTCTTGAGGGCTTGAACTTGAGGATGTATTCAGACTGAACTGCCCTTCTTCTCTTTATGCACACTTGTCTGGGTTTTTGATTGACACTCAACAACCCCCCCCCCCCTGTTCATTCTTTCACCTGCTAACACTTCTCTAAGTGCTGGTCTATTGGACAATGACTGAAAATTATTTAGACAAATTGCTTCACTTACTCTTTTTTGCAGCTGGCAAAGAGACAACAGAGAAAATTGTACTCAGAAAATTGAAGTGCTTTGAAACACTTAACACGTCATAGGAAAAATCAAAGTTGTTAGTGATAGTGGTGTTACTGATTCAATTTAAATGTGTAACTTCCACAAAATGACGTAATATCATTGTTTATCAACATTTTCATTTGGGCTATAAATCCCATCTGCTGCATTAATACTATTAGACCAAAATACAATCTGTTAATTGTTTGCATAGGCAATATGGAAATCACATACTGTGTTTAGCGGCTAAGACAATAGCTAAATTCACATTGATGTACATTTGGTTGAACTGATACAGTTCATTAACTTTGAGAAATCTATCCAGCAGGGTTTTGGAGGGGTAGATGATTTGGAGCTGTTTTTCAGTCTTTGGTTCTGGAGGACTTATGTTCATTTTAGTGGGAAATGTGATACTTTTACAGCAGCTAAAGTTGGGTTGAACGTGGCTCATGCAACGGGACAATGATCCTGAACATGTAGAAAAAAATCAGAGAACAGGCTAAAAAAGCATAGATTTTGGGTATTGGAAATGCCAGACTCCAGACCTTATCCCCACTGAGATACTGTAGAGGGATGTTAAAAGATCTGCATAGAAACAATGAACTGAAATAGTTTCGCAAGGAATAGTGAGCTGATGTACACTTGGTTGAAGGTCACCTAGTTGGTTTATGACAAAACTAAAATCATTACAGTACTGGACAAAATTAAATCCACCATTGTTAATTTTGCACAGTACATGGATTTTTATTCAGAAAACATTTGCTGTTTCTGTCACCCAATGAAAATAAATATTTAACCAAATAATGTAATGCTACATACTCTCCAGCTACACAAATGCTGCTATCATTTCTTTTTGTGTTGGTAGTAAATATTTACGATTTTGAGATTTACTGGAACATTATTTATTTGATTGGAAAAAGACATTTATTGTTGACAGGACAGATAATAATTACAGCACAGGGCAGTGACATCAGAAAATGACATAAAATACAGTTAAAATTCACTTTCTAGGACTTAAATTGTCCCTATTTAAGTCTCTTGTTGGCAAAATCTAAAAAGTTTTTATATCATAATTCTATGTACAATAGATCAGATAACATAAAATGACAAATTCAGTCATAATGATGAAAATAAATGGATTTGTATTAAAAAAGATCCACTTCATCTGACATCATTATATAATTTATCTACACCTTCATGAAACCTCTTTTTGTCAGACTAAGAAGAGCTTTTTCTGCTTTCGAAGCTGAACCATCTAAACTCAGTCACAGGTCCTGTCACTATATTAGCTGCTGCATGAAACCAGGAGTCATCAGAAGTCTTTGTAACTAGAAATAAGGTGAGGATCTTTTTCCTTCCATGGGTCAAAAAGTGGAACATGACTTTCAGTAGAAAACCAACAATTGTATTTTCTCTTCTACGGCAGTTTCCAGACTTGTAGGGCACTTGTGGATTGCTTTCCTCTGACTCATTTATCTATTTTGTCCTAAACAAATATTGCCTAGCTTGCCCCAACTTTTGATTGGTATTGTAAGTTTCTTTTAATACAGCAACCCATGGAAAGAGATCTGCAGTGAGGTCAGAGAATCAGTGGTTGATGCAGTTATATAATGTGTTCTATGAAGGGTTCTAAAGCCATTTCTAGCAATTAGGAGCCCACCATTTAAACAATGAGGAAGATTATTTTCAGCAGACAGCTGTCAATCTTCACATGACTGGGCATCCAAGCACATTTTTCCCTAACAGAAATATGAACTTATGATGCTCAGAGAAAAAAGTACCCAGGGATACACAAAGGATGTTGGTTTGAATCTTACCTCCTGATGTAGTAGTACCAATGGGCAAGATACTTATGCTAAAATGCTCCAGTAAAATTTCTTCAGCTGTAAAAATATTTATTGATAAATAAAAAAAGAAAAAAGTAACAAATCTATGTAAACGCTAAAGGTCATGACTCCATAATTTGGAAAAGACTGGAAAAGTAAGGCTTTCATTGACCTGGAGTCAGACAAAAAGTCCCTTTTCCCAAAAAAAGAACAATAGTGCACAGATTAGGTTTGTGCCACTGTACCTGTATGAATCACAAGACTTTGGACAGATGACACCAAAATGGAGTTACACTATACACGGATACATTAACTTCATGAAATCTGTCCACCATGGTTTTGGAGAGGTAGATGATTTGGAGCTGTTTTTCAGTCTTTGGTTCTACAGCACTTGTTATGTACATTCTAATGGGAAATGTGATACATTTAAAGCAGCTGAAGTTAGGTTGAAAGTGGATCATTAAACAGGAAGATGATTCTGAACATATTTTTAAAAAATCTAAGAAAAGGTTCAAAAAACATACTGTTTGGGTATTGGAAACGCTGGACTCCAGACCTTAACCCCGTTGCAATGCTGTAGAGGGACCTTAAAAAATCTGCATAGAAACAATGAACTGAAATAGTTTTGCGAGGAATAGTGAAGAGTTAGAATTCATTCGATGGTCCTGGCTAGCTTAATTTCCCATTTGCTTTGGAAAAAACTGCCTCCACAATGACAATGCAGATACCTCACAGCACATAGACAATGTGATCAGATATACTGAAGGATATATTCCTGTTCAGCCTGTGTCGAGTTTGAATTTGCTCCTCATGTTTGTCCATAGTGTACTCAGCTTCACCTACCTCCCCCTGCTTCTGGGATAAGTTCTGGACCATTATGACTTTGCGTAGGATAAGCAGATACTAATAGTAGCGGAGCAATACAAGAGACATAAAATCTTAACAGGATCAGTAAACATCAACATTAATTTAATATTGACATTTAAACAGTTGCACTTTGGGGAGGAAGAGATTGGTTTGATGTTTGTTTTTTGCCTAATGCTTTTTTATCTGTTATGTCTTGAGGAGGGCATCCTCACTTGTTTTGCTGTCTTGTCGATCAAAGGTTGCTTTATTCCACTGCCATCAAGAAAATTCAATATTTCAGTCATCGCCACATTCACAGAACCTATAGCATTAGAATATTCTTACATATGTTGGAAGGAAATGTAGTAGGCCTACATTACATCATTTCATCAAAAAGGGAATATTTGGGTTGTGGTTTAACTTGAAAATAAATGGGGCAACCATTTAACTTTTTTGAAGGTTGTTTTGGATAGTTCAATAAAACCCATTCCAATAAGTTTGTGCTGTTTCATATTTACAGGATAAGTGCATAAATGTGCCTGGAGCAGCTTTACATTTGAAGCACAGTTGGATGTTACTGGAAATAACCTATGAAGAAGCACTGGGTCAGGTACAGTGCTGTGAGAAACTATTTGGCATATTATTTCATATTTGTCAGATTGGATGCTTTCAGATCTTTAGACAAAATGTAATATTAGACAAAGGAAACCTGACTGAACACACGACAGTTTTTAAATTATTACTTCATTTATTAAAGTTATCCAACATCCATATTTCTCGTGTGAATAGGTAATTGCCCCCTCAGTTACTCAGAATTCCACTGGAAAGCTGCCCAGCTCTGGCACTTTATCTTAGGCTCTGGCACCCTATCGATTGGATAGCATCCCAAATCTCCTCAGGGGTAAATCAGATCATCTGAGACCTTCCTCCGAGACCTTAGGAAGCTATACTCTCTCTAAATATGATTATATTTCACTGGTTGAACCCATCATCTGAGCAGTGCAAAGGGACCTATAACACTCTCTAGAAGTATTATTAATCACCACTGGTTCATACGTAACCTGGCTTTGTGGTGTTTGCACAAAGACCTCTTATTCTGTTGTGATTTTAGCTGATAGGCCAGAAGATCCCTAGGCATACTCCTAAATTCATCCTAATGCTTTTTAGTAAAGAGAAACAGGTTTTGGTGCAATTTGCATAACCCAGGTGGTGCTTAACCTATACACTAGTTAGTCAGTTCCAATTCTCCTGGATTGGAAATAGGTTGTGTTCTTGCTGGAGGCGCTTGACCTGAAATTTTCTGTTACCCTCATCTTGCAATTTTTTTCTTTATAGGAAGCTTTGGAAATTACAAGACATAGTAGAGTATCTCACTTCATTCCAAACCACAGCAGCTGAAGCTGTAGGCTGCTGATTACCTTGACAATTATAAGTAAAGTTTTCTTGAATTTCCCTAGAGAATAGTTTGATATTAGAAGAATCCAGTATCAATTCTTTGTTTTTTGTAGTATCCTTTGAAAGTCAACTTCTAAATTTGTTACAGGGAACTGTCAATAAATGTTTTCACTACCTTAAATATCTTGTATCTCTTGTCATACAGTTCTACCCTTGCACAGCTTCTTTGACAGGAGTTCTGCAGTCTTAATCAAAGTAGTGAATTTTTGCCTGACAGAAATTAAAATATCTAATTACATCAAATTGAAGTTGCTTCTATTAAAAAATAGATAAAAGGGTGAAGCTGAAAAAGTCATTCTGGCTTATTGAAACCATCTGCAAATCAAAATTTTCGCATGTCAGAAACTCATAGCACTGAAACACATCTGGTTTTAATAGTCAGAAAATGTCTAGAAGATTTTGAGAAATGTGCAAGGCCAGATGGGAAAGGTTCAGTCAAAATATCTTCCTTCTCTGATGCAAAGCTCCAACAATGTCGAGAAAGCCCTGTATTGTTACTTGTACTCCATGTTCCCAAGGGACCCTCTGCAGACTAAACAGAGCCTTCCAGCTACCCTTTTTTGGCTTGATTGTGAAAGATTGCTTGACAACTGCTTCCCACAAAAACTGCAGTTTTTTTCCCCATTAGGAAGATGGAGTCAGGACATCATATATTGTCCAGATTGACACACAGCACTGAACAATTTATGACTCCAACATTATTTCATATCAGAAATATCACCAAAATATATTATGGCTGCTTTTCACTTTTATTGCTGGTACTGATTATTTAACTGCAGAGCAAAATAATCCTCTTCCTGTTCCTTCAGTAAAACCATCCTTTGGAGCTAAAGGAACATTATACTTTCAAGGTTATTAATAAAAAAGCATAATTCATAACACTGTAAAGAAGGTTTTAAGCAATAAGGTCTGAACTGATCAAGTCTATTCTACAAAGTAAGTTACATTTAAAATGTCACACATCATACATTTCAAGATTACATGGGAATCATAAAAAAAGACCTTTATGTTCTTTTGTGTAGAGGAAATGACTGAACCAGAATGCAACCTAGCCCTTGGATTGAATTGTATTCTTTGCATGTAGAGCATACCTTTGCATACAACACTTTCAGAAGATGTTTTTGGCTCAGATAACCTCAAGTGAATGAAAAGTATTCTGTTGTTCAACCATCTGTTATCTGCAGTTCCTGAACCAGTGCATAGACAGTATAGTCTATGCCAAAAACAGGGGATGTGAGGCAGGGTACACTCTGAACGGGACACCAGACCATTCTATTATAAAATATTTATTTATTGCTTAATAACTTTCGGGTTGCATTAAAATTACTACTTTAGTACAGTACTTTGGAATATGAAAAATATATCACATTCACAACCTCCTATTCAATCCTCATTACTGACTGATTTATGGCATAGTCATGAAATGTCTGTGAAGTTCTGGCCACTTTGAGCTTTCTTTTATACATAATCAGGAAAAGTTTAATAATGCAGATATCAAATCAGATATTTATAAATAAGATTTTGTAAAGGTCTTGGATATAGCTTTAATAAAAATACATTGTAAAACTTTTCTGTTTAACTTTATTGACATTATTAACCTTAGGCTACATTAAAATTTATACATGGAGATTGAGGCAGGTATGAAGATGCAATCAGTTTTTAACATCTATCCATCTGTCATCATTAACTGCTGAATTCTGGTCAGAGTTGGTGTGATCTGGAGCCTATGGAGGCTATGAAACAAACCCTAGATAGGATGTCAGCCCATCAAATGGTGGCAGTACATGCACACAGTCATATACACATGGACATGTTATTGGCAACTTAAAATGACCAAGTAACCTGAAAAACATGTCTTCGGACTGTGGGACTAAACCAGCATGTTAAACAGTAAAAGCAACTTATCTGCCTACTAATTTTATTTAAATAATGATTAAATCTCTCCTGTTACCTGCACTGGCAAATGACAGGTAGATTTAAATGTGCTGCAAAATTTTCAAACTCACAGTAAGAGGTTTGTGAAGCTCTTGACAATGATGTGAGGAAATACAGCAGTGCTCTCCTCACTTACAATAAACATAAACCACTGAGCTCTATGCAGTTATCGATTTATTTCGAGGTTTTTGAACCATACAACAATACAGCTAAAAAAACCTTCAACACAGTTCTGAAACAGTCTGATAATCACAAGCTTTCAGCTTGCTTTTCAACATCAGTTTTACTCCAGAAGATAGCAGGAAGAGACAGACAGGGAGTTTGTACACAATGAAAGAGTTACAATATAGCAAGAGAAACAAAGGAAACAAATCTAAAAATGGAGATAGAACTGTATGTTTCTGGCGATAAAAACCAGAGCTTATTCATGCACTCCTTTCAAGTCTAAATTCCTTGAGTTCACTGAAGAGACACCTAGCTATGTGTGATCCAGTATGGTTGGAGCAGGTAGATTTTGACAAGTTCTATGAATGTATAATGTAAGAATAAATGTAAATGGATGAATGAATGATTGACCTGAGATGAACTAGCATACTGTCCAGGGTGTACCGTCTTGTACACAGCATGCTCTGGGGATAGGCTATAGAGCACCTCACACCTGGACAAATGGTTACAGGTAATGGTTGGATATGTTAAAGAAATAGTTAAAGGTTATTTTTATAAGTATTCATTTAAATTGATCTGCTATTAGTGATTGTTCATTCTGTTAACCGAATTTGTACTTTGCACCTCCATTACTGGAAAGAATAATATATAAACACTGTTAATGGTTTTAGATGCACTTTAACTTCCTGAAAGGCTATTTCCTCCTCTCTCTGTTCCTGGACGAAGAAAAAAGCAGACCAACAGAATGCAATAAGGCAGATCAAAAGACAACATTTGGTTTTAACAGTCCACAACTGGGACCCTGTGAAGAAACTGCAATAGAAGGTTTTATATGTCCTTACGCATAGTTCAAAATGACACTCCAGGGGGTGGTTTGCTCAGAAACCAATAAAAACAAGCGAAACACATGTCACAGTTACATATTCCTATATTAATATTAAATCTGTAACACTTTTGTTTTGCTATCCAAAATCATCTTTCTGCAAAACCACACAGTACATTGCATTGTTCACACCATGTGGTTATTACTCCAACTGCTGCTGAATACTGAAACTGTTCCATTTTCACTGCAATAATTTAACTCAAATACCTGATGTTGATAATGCTGTTACAAAGAACAGGAAGGACTTGATTTCTTTGCAATCCATTCTGTTTGCCTTGGATAAAAAGCTTTGTATGTCAGGCACGCAAACATGCGTATGTTATGTACTTGAAATAAAGGCAAAGTCTTCACAGTCAAGTGTAAACAGCGCTTTTGTGGAAACACTGCTGGAATCACAGCTGCTGTTAACTTAAAATCTTTGGACCATTAGATAGTTAGGAAAAGGGGCAAACCTTCTGTACTTATCTCAAGCCCACAGAGCAACACCCTCTGCCCTCACTTCTGCACACTTGCCCCCAACTTCATGTCTGAAAACAGCCTTATGATCAAAAGACTACACTTAAAGTGCATTTTCATCATGTTTACATAAGGTTATGAATGCTCCCTGTTGACTTTTTTCTGTTGCTTTGCATGTCTGCTCATGTACAGAAATATTCACTTGACGAGTCCCCAAAAGTGACCCAAAAGGGTGGTATGTGGACATGTGGTCAGCCTCACCCAACCTGTTCAGCAGGATGTGCTATTCCCCTAGTCATTCCCATCATTCATCATGCTTTTGCTCTTTCCTTCGGTTGTGGATGTATCTGCTCTGGTCGCCTTTGAATGAGGAGAAAGCAACCCTGATTACCACACACAAATGCTGCCAAAAAAGCTGATGAGACAATTGATTTTTTAATAGTATCATTTATCTCTAGTCAAATAAGAAATAATATATCACAAGGTAAGAAATTGTCATGGTATGATATCTCTATATAAAATACCTTTAGTCCCCCAGGTCTATTCCTCCTCATTCCCATGGAACCAACCCAGTTCAACCTGACATCTGACCAGAAGGACAAGTCTGCCTGCATTTGGGTTTCACAGCCATTGGGCATCATTCCAGTGGAGTGCTTCTCGAAATTCATAGTGTGCTCATGGGACACAGCAACAGTTTTGAGATCCCAAAAGTTGGTTAGCATTGATGGGTTCTCTGATCCTGCATCCAGATGAAGGAAATAAATTAGTGGCTACAGACAGCAAAAAACAAAAGTGATATTACATGGCATTTTATAGTCTGCACATTGCACCGTACGTCTTGAACAAAGAGTATGGCTCTTCATAATGGTCTTTTATGATCCTAGTAAAATCTGCCTTACTTCTTTCTCTTTGTACACAGCCCTGTACATAAAATGAATACTGCACTCAACACATTGCATACTATACACTAAATTTAGAGTGTCTTGTACAAAAAAAATTAATGCATCCCGCATCCATTGTATTCTGCATCCTACTCAGTGGACATTGAGCCCTACAGTCAATGTAACTTTTTCTGTACACTGTTCTCTGCAGCCTGATCTAAATCTGCTTCCTGGTCACTGTTCTGCTCCTTAGCTTTTGGATTCAGAAAAGAACCTCCCAAACAAACATTTTTTACCTCTTGATTGGTTAATCCTGCCAACTGCAGTGGTGTTTGGAGGTGGAGGGATAATGATAGGACTCAGTCATACTTGAGTCTCCTCTCTGCATCAGCAGCTAAGCACCTACGTGAAGAAAATGACATCAGCACCAGGGCATTAGTCATTCATCCTGTTTCATTACTAAAGGAGTTAGCAAGAGTGTACCTGTTGACATCTGCATTGCTGTGCCCTTGGCAAAGAGTCAATTTGGAAAAAATTAAATGAAACAATAACAAGTTTCAGGTTTTACAAAACACATCTGCAAGACACTTAGTCAAAAAAAGACCAGTAGATTGATACAGTGTGAACTTGACAAGGCAATAAGAAGAAGATAAACATTTTTACTTTAAATTAAAAGGGGGGTTGACAAAAGAGTATATCTAATCATCTTTGAATTTCATTTTGTATTACAGTACAGTTTTATTAATCCCAAATTGGAAATTTGTTCAGGAACTACAATACAGTGTGCTTAAGAAAAACATGACCCCTAATTTCTACCTTTTAAATAGGAAAGATAGCTGACAAAAGGTAGCCAACTCTATCTGCTGCCAGTTCACTACAGGCTTCTCCTGTTTAACTAGCATCATTCTTCCCAAAGACCTCCAAGTATAGTGAACTTTTGATAAAAGTATTTTATTGATGATACTTCATTTAAATTAAACAAATAATTCCAGGGCCACAGAAGGTTTAACTTCTAACATGACGACTTGAAGTCAGGCCCTATGACTGCAGTATGGAGGAGATGAATGGAGGATGGAGATCTGGGTCCAGTAAGTCCAGTACCCATGCTGCCTAATCTGGGTAGGAGTACAGTGCAAATGAAATTAAGGGTAATGAGCTGCACTTTAAATGAAATTAGGTGGATGAGCAGCACCTCCTTGCTTGCAGGGGAATTTGATCACAGCCAGAACCAATCCACAAGTCCCAAAGAGGGCTGAACTGATCACCGTTGTGGAGAAGAGTGTCAGGCTGGTCTGCAGCCACTTGTAGGCCTACAGGGAATCGACCCCACAGGCCCCTCTGGGAGCAGAAGACAAAAACAGGTCTGCACTGATCACACCAGGAAATTCCTTTTTATAGAAACTTTTACCTTCAGATTAACCCAAGTCATACTGAGGTGGAAAATACCCCAGTCCACACTATTTTGACAAAGAAAAAAGAGATAAAGTGACACAATATCACTCACCCGGTTTTAAATAGAATCTCTTTTTATGTTATTATAATTTTTAAGGCTGATATTTATTGTGAATTCCTTTACAGTTGTGATATATACTATACTGTACATCTTTCTAAGAAGCTTTCTTTCTAATTTGAGAAAGGAAGATTGATTATTACAATTGATTATGTAAAATAAAGATTATTATGAATATTTTCAAAATACTACATAAGGAAGCAATTCTGGTAACCACTGTGATCACTTGTAATGCACATAACTACTTTCTGCTCAACTCTGTAAAGTATCATTTGCATTAAATAAGTTGTAAATTTAAAAAAAAATCAAAAATGCAAACAAAGAGCCTCAGAAGTGCAAAGTATAGGAAAAATAGAAGATGTAGTAGACTCTGCCCAGGCCTGACTGCAGGTGCTGGAGAACCAGGTAGGTCACATGGAGGACTGTTCTACCAACCTGAAAAACAGAGATAGAAGAAAGAATATTTCGAACATCAGCCTTATAGAGGTCACAAAAGAAACCCATGTTATCACACTCTTTGAGACCCTGTTGCCTGAGCTTTTGAATATGGAACTAAGGTCAGGCCTTATTAAAACTGAGTGAGCACCACCACCCAGGCCAGACCTGAACCAGTGAAGACAATCTACGGCCATCAGACTGCATAACTACATGGATAAGCAGAGACTGATGGAGACTTCCAGATTTAGCTGAGTAAATGGGAATGTCCTACTGCATGATTTATGGTCTATCTGGAAATTTTTCCTGCAATATTTAAAAATTGCAAATGATTCAACAAGGTGAAAAGGTGAGTGTGAAGCATTGGTGAGATTTACTCACAGCTCTACCCAGCCTCTCAATCTAGATCATCTATGCAAATCCAACAGCATCTATGATAATCCCATAGGAACCATGTAGTGCAGCACCTCAGTGGGGAAAAGAACCTCTTGGTGCTGCCCTACTAACCAACTGGTCTCTGATACAGTAATGTGAAAATACCCAAAGCCGGACGTGCTTACACGTTTGGGTATCATCAACTGTTTCTGCCTGTTTCGCAGTTTTGGGTTTTAGTTATACAGATGTTCCTCAATAGGCTGGGCACACATTATTTTTTTATTTTACCCCCATTTAAAATAATGGGAAATAGGCACTCGGTATCTGTCAGACTTTCAGGAATGAATTAGATTCACATACTAAGGAATGACTATCTATCTATCTATCTATCTATCTATCTATCTATCTATCTATCTTTCTCTTACTTATTGCAGTTTGTAGTTAGTTAAATTTGTTGCTATGCAGAAAAATTGAATGTATATTAAAAAGAAAGAATTGCAAAATAAATTTTAAAAATTATCTTTTGACACTGTCTTTAAAATGAATTGTACGTTTAAGTCGCACATATTGTTAGCAGAGGACTACCGACATCATTCTAATCTGAAGCATGTTCCATTAAACACGGACATGGACTGATAGAGAAGCGTGAACTTAAATTCATAACATCTGTACAGAATCTGCACTTGTCCCCTGCTGACACTGCTAAACAAACACAGCACTTACAACAGTCCCACTCCCCATAATGGCTCTGTACCTTGTGCCAGTGGATCATCAAAAACTGCTTATCTTAAGATGACAGATGCATTTAGAGGTAGGAAGTTATTAAATAACTGCAGTTTTTATATTTGAGTCAATAGCTATAAATGTCAGTTGGTGTATTTTTTTATTATAGGCATGTTGTATTACACATTATTCAGGCTTTTTCCATTTTCAGAAATCATCTTATGGAAGTTCATTTCATGCTAACTGACATCTACTAAAGTTTTTAAAAGCAGAGAGTTTTGGAATAAAATTGCATTACATTTTGTGCAATTTTGACTATAGTGTAAGTCATTCCTCCTCTTAACGGTTTCAGTCAGTGACAGACACTGTCTGATTCTTTTAAAAAGAGTTTTAAAGATATAAAAGAATGAATACACTCTGGTTTTGCTTTTTCCATCCAGTGAAATCTCAAGAAAACCTGAACATTTGCTTTGATAAGGACCACAGCATCTGTGTGTTTGCATCTACAGCTCTTTGTTGGTTGTGGAATTTACATTTATATTCCATTAATTTTAAATTCATTTGGAGAAAAGAATTTGTTTAATGAATAGATATAAATGTAAAATTCTTTTACGTTGCACCAATTAGTATGTATTCTAGGCATCACTTAAAACACACACTGCATTACTACTTTAAGTAGTATGTCCATAAGCGTGTGGATAAACTGTAGTCATGAAGGGTCGATCTTGATCAGCAATGATGTTCATATAAATTGTGCCATTTGGATGTTCTTCAATGGGCACCAGGGGATTAAACATGTGGCGAGAAAACTCTCCCCTCATCATGCCACCACCGGCCTGTACTAGTGACACCAAACAGCATGGCTCCACGGACTTACATTGTTTACACCAAAATCTGATCCTTCCATCAGCATAAAGCAAAAGACACCTGGATTCACTTGACCTTTTTCCAATCTTCAATGCTCAGGTTTTGATACTCTTATGCCTGCTGGAGATGTGCTTTATTTTTCTTTTCTGACAGCATTGGCATTGGCTGTTGTAGCCTATTTGAGAAAAAGTCTAAATAATGCATTCTGAGGTAACATTATACACCCCAATGTTGAATTCAGATGTGAGTCGCCTGGTTGTGGCCCCTCTGTTTGCTTACACAATTCTTGGGATTCTCCTTTGACCCCTCTGATCCACATGGCATTTTCAGCCACAGGATTGATGACCACTGGTACTTTTTTGCTTTCCGCACCATTCTCAGCAAACCCCTGAAATGTTTGCGCATGTAAAGACCAGGACGACATGTGGGAGATGCTAGAATCAGGATAGCTAGCGCAAACTATCATTTAGCGTTCAAAGTGACTAAAGTCACTTGATTTGCCCATTCCACCACTCACAGGAAGATAAACTGTTGCTGAAAATGCCAGTCTGCCTGATTTATACCACACAATACAATCACATGACAGATGACTTCATGGACTGTACAGTCTGTGAGAAGCTGACAGGGTATAAACTACTTCCACTGTATAAAAATTTGATTTTGCTTACAGTGTCTCTAATAGCAAAAGATAAAGGGTAGGGAACAAATTATACTCATGTCATTGAATATCTAAGAATATTGTCAGCAGAAGAAATGCATCAAAATAAAATTGTTTATTAAAGAAATGAATGCATAGCATTTACATTATTAGTAATGCCTTCAATTTTTGTATTTTTAAAAGACCTGCTACAAAGATGACACTGTTATGACTATAAATATACATATCATACATGTACTCACAAGGAACACCACAATAGCACAGGCATTTCCAAAAGAATATGCCATTAACTCTTAAACTGCCGCTAAATTCTTCCCCCCTTTCACAGAAAATGTCAGTTTTATTTAAATTTTGCTCGTGTTTAACTATACAGTTTGAAGGAGCTTTTTCCTGCTGCGGTGATTACTGTGAACTGGTGTCACACAAATGACGTTATTGAAATAAACTTTCCTGATCTCTGAACAGATCAAATAAAGAAATAACAGCAGTTCAGTTTAACAGCATCGAGTTTAAAACACTTATACGTCAAAAATGTTTTGTACACAGGTTCCACTGAAGACTGGAAGAAGTATAGCATCAAATGAAAAGTACATAACGTCATATTTATAGTAGTTATAATATTTAATAATTATTTATGAATAAATATAAACAGAAACAGCACAAAAAACTCTAGCCTGCGATGTTTATCGGTGCTGTTCTTGCTTTTAACGATATATTTATACACACACACACATATACACACTATATATATATATATATATATATATATATATAGTGCTTCTCCCCCTAAACTTAAAAGAATAATCTCAGTATGTGTTCGCATCCCCATTCCCCCTTTTCCCCGTCTGTATTATTTTAGCACAAGTGCACTTTTAGATAACAGCCCTGTAATAATGACACAGATATGCAAAATTTCTATATTTACAGAAGAATAATGTAACCGGGACGATCAGCTTTTGGAGCCACTACAACCTGGTATGACATAAAATCCGCTCGTTTTTATGCGATCAGGTCAGAACATCTGAGACCCAAACACCTGCAGTAAACTTATAAACTGTTGTTGATGTGCAATTTATATTCTTCAATTGAATACCAACCGTTTTAGTCAAGTTATTCAGCACGCCTCTTCGCCTCACGCTTTTCCCATTTACGCAAATGCAAGCCTGCGTAACTCTAGTTTCTTTGTTCTTTCCGATTTGATAAAAAAGAGAAATATTTGTAGATTCATAACCAGCACAGGCTCATGACCAGGACAAACAGTGAAGGACAATGAATTAACGGGTGATACATTTCACAGTTAGGACCCCTATTAGCAAACGTTTTACGGAACGACATCGACCCTGTCATGATCGCTACAGGAAGGAAGACTGCTTATTTTACTCTTGTCGTTACCGAGCAGATTTTATTAATGGTGTGTTTTGTACATACACTCATGAAAGTTTTATGGGTATTTAGTTCAGTTCTAGCCACGCCCTAAATAACGGATTTAAGTGAACGCGAGACTCTACAGCTGCCCGCATCCCCAGCAAGGTAAACATGCGCAGGTAAGCGTGTTTCTGTGGTTTAAGGCTGACAGTCTTCACGCCAACTCCTGGTCATGTTGGCTCCTCCCCCAGAAACGCGACTCACCGGTGTGACTCCTCTGGAGCGTCGGACTCGTCCCCGCCGTCGTCTCGGGGGAGTGAAACCTGTCCGCAGGTGATCAGTACCCGATATTCGACAGCGTTTGCGTGGGACATGGGGACGTGATCGGTGTGCGATTGCAGGGCCCACGAGGACTGACTCACAAGGTCGCGTTAAACATGTCTTGTACCTCGCGGGATCTCATATTAGGTGCAAATGAGATCAAGTTGGAGTTCGGTGGAGCGGACGGAGAGGGGAGCACTGAGCCGCCGCCTCTGCGTTCGGCTGTGTTCGGCGTGGAGATCGGGCACGGAGACCCCGTGGAGAACACGCCCTCGCTGGCCCTCTCCCCCGATCAAGTGGCGTGCGTGTGCGAGGCTCTGCAGCAGGCGGGCAACGTGGACCGCTTGTCCAGGTTCCTGTGGTCCTTGCCACAGAGTGAGCTGCCACACGGCAGCGAGAGCGTCCTGAGAGCACGGGCCCTCGTGGCTTTCCACCAGGCGCGCTACCAAGAGCTGTACGGTATCCTGCAGAACCACAGCTTCAGCCCGTCCAGCCACCACCTGCTGCAGGAGCTGTGGTACAAGGCGCGCTACAGGGAGGCGGAGCGCGCTCGGGGGAGACCCCTGGGCGCAGTGGACAAGTACCGTCTCCGCAGGAAATACCCCCTGCCGCGAACCATCTGGGACGGCGAGGAGACGGTGTACTGCTTCAAGGAGCGCTCCCGCAGTGCCCTGAGGGACCTGTACAGAAAGAACAGATACCCCTCTCCCGCAGAAAAGCGGGATCTCGCCAAAGCCACGGGGCTGTCGCTGACCCAGGTCAGCAACTGGTTTAAGAACAGGAGACAGAGAGACAGGAACTCCTGCGAAGCGCACGGCCACAGGTGAGGACTGCAGAAGCACACCAAAAACGACCCAAGTATAGAGACGCGTACATCTATGCGCGCTGTCTGCGCTCTCAATGCCGTGTTTGTAGAAATTTAAGGAATCGCGATTTTTTTGTTATTGTACTGCTGTAAAGACGGCACTGAGGCGCAGTGGGTAGTGCTGCCCCCCCCCCCCCAAGCGCTTGAGCTGCACATTCGGCTGTAGGTTCGAATCTGGCACTCGGTCTATGGAGTTTGCGTGTTCTCTCTGTGTCGTAAGATGTGCACAGTGGTAAACCACGTTTATACCCTCACTTACCATGAAAAACACCAGTGGCCACCATGAGTGGTCGCACTAACAGATATGTATTTTTATTCAATGTGAAACAGTAGTTTAAAAATAGTGAACACAATCAAGAAAGGGAATGCTCCTTTTTACAGGAAAATCCAGCCACTTAAAATTGCTGTACATTTCAGGAATTTAAAAACTGTAAATGCCCTGTTTTGGCAGTGAGTGGGTAAATTTCTTTAAGGTTTGACTCAGTCTGCATAAACTCCTCTGTGTTTGAAAGTAACAGCCAATAGTTAATGCATAACTGGGATCAGGTGTTTATTTTTTCAGATTAGTAGTCTTGGAGTACAAAACATAAAATAAATATTTTAATATAAAAATAACAGCTGAAAAAATATTGTGTTTAATTAAGGTAGTCTGCTACTGTATTTACAATAACATTCTGACCCTAGCCGGTCCATTACAAAGGTGAATTGCTCAGCAGAAAAATTCAATGCTTAGCATCTAATGTAGGTTAAAAGTATATCTGTTTACAAAGTTAAATGTATATATAAAAAGGATTCAGATAAAGTGTTTTCTTGTAGTTTCAATTTCAGCAACCCCACTCTATATAACAAATTATAATTTCTTTCCTTAGACATTATGTTACTTTTTAAACCCTTGAACAATTTAATTTGAGTTATAAACCAGTTAAAATATTTTATTGCAATTTCACAACTAAAGTGAATGCTGTACATTGCATTGGTGATATACACCATCACTATTTTGCATTTAGTTTGACACTGTAAACTCATATGATGTTTTCAGGAATTTGTAAAAAATTTTACCAAGATTATGACAAGTAGATCAGAGGGGTCATGAAGTAGTTTTAGACCAGTAACACTCACATTTAATAAATAAATCAAAGTGGAGCATATGCAGCAAGCCCAGTACACAAGTTTTTAAATGTGCATAAAAATGCTTTAAATTCACTATCCTGTGAAATGTTCATCATCAAAACAGTCACGCTCTGTATCCTGCCTTAAAATGAACCTTATACTACTAACAGCAGCACGTTTCCAAATGTTTTATTTGCAGATATTTTTTATTTTATTTTATTTATTCCCTTTAAGACTATGTTGTATATAGAAATACTAAAGTTTACAGTTTATTGGCTTGGTTTTTTACTGATTTTGTTCTTTTTTTACACCAAAAACTTTCTGCAGTGAGCCTCTTGGTAGCCACAGTATGGATGATGAGTCAAGAAGGGGGCAGAATGACGTCTCTCCTTGTCTGCCCTCCAGCAGCTCTGATGGGGGGACACAACAGCAAGTTCTACCTTCAACTGACAGCAGAGGCAGCAACTTGGATACCCAGCAGCAGAATGGGGATGTCAGTGGAGGCCAAGTAGTATTTAGCAAGAGCCTTGTTGGTGGCAGCATTGCTTTCCTTAACAGTAGCTCTTACTTCCAGTCCAACAGCAACATTCACCTCGACGAGCTAAGCTTAGGGAGTCAGTCCCTCACCTTTAATCTCTTGTCCCCTGCTCCAAGAGGCCTGTTGGGGGATTCTACCCAGGATACAGCACTGTACCCAACCCATGAGAGGATTCTTGGTAGCACAGCTACCTCACACCCTATGACCTGTTCTGCCTACCCTCTATGTGAAAATATCCTGGATGAGAAACTAAAGACAGGGGACCATAGGGTAGGTTCCACCATAGTTGCCCTGTCCCTTGACCCTTTACAGCTCAAAAACTACAACCTGATGCACATCCCCAGTGTTGGCAACAGACAGTCCCAGCTCTTCAGCCAGGAAGACTTCCCACCTCTCCAGCTGGCCCCCACCTCAATGGTGCCCTCTCATGGTATGATAAATGCATATTCCTGTTCCGCTAGTTAGTTAGCTAGCAATAGGTGGGAAATCATTAATTCATCATTCATATCAATAACTGCTTCTCCTAATGCCGGTTTGTATAGTCTGAAGCTGACCCTGTCAGAACAGCCTCCAAAGTAGGATACACCCCAGTATGGTCCAGGAACTATTTAATTTTTTTTACTGTTTAGTATTTTTTGCATTATTTAAAGTGTGATTCATCTTTACTAACAAATTTAGAGTGTTTACATGGAAACTGATAATAAGAGGAGAAGGACAATGTTCACTTGCTTTCTAGTCAGGGTGAATGCACTAGTACCAGTAGTGTCTAGACTATGATTCTAGATAAACCCAGTCTTAGTGACTGGGTGAAGGGGGGGGGGGGTGTATCACTGTGTTTAGTTCCAAGGACATGGGTGCAAGTACCACAGAGACAAAACCCAGTCGAAGGCCGGGCATCTAAGTGGTGGGTCTGTCCATGAATATTTTATAGACCCATCTACATTACAAAAGCTGTCTGCCTGCTCGTTCTACCTTCTGTCTATCTGGTTTATTTATTCATCATTCTTTATTTTAGGATCCTGGAGAATGCAAGACAAATGCCTCAGTTGGTGAACTTATGACTAAAAACGGCTCAGAAACCAAAAATGAAAACATACATACAACTATTTTCACCTATATGAAAAAGAACTGATCTATTATGAAAAATATCCACTTTTCTGAGTGACCATTAGACAGGATGGATCCAGACAGCTTGGAAGGTGGTGGAAACTGGCTACTGAGACACGGAGAGTCACTTTGGCCCAGTACAAATCAAACAAAAGATATATAAATAGCAATAGTAAGATATTGTAAAAACAAAGAAGCAAAAAAACAATGATTGCATACATATATATTAAGAGTATAAGGACATATATTATATCTAGGGAGCAATACAGTACTAACAAACTGTGGTATGCTGGGTAATGGGCTAAATCCACCCCCCCCCCCCAGGTCCTTAATTGTAAACTGCATTTGGTGAAACGTCTGCCAGGTGTGGCTGTGAAGTCTCAGTGTACTGTACCTAAATGACCTTGAGACGTTCAGTGAACTGGACTGTGGGACCAAGTGGGCCTTGTTATGTTTATAATTTGTGTGATGGTTGACAGTTTTTTCATCATGGTTGTTTTCACCACTGACACTTTTGTTTTCACATTAAAAAAACTCCCAAAGTCCACCTTTTGCCACCTCGTGCCTGGTCAGTACTGCAACAGGAGACGGGTTGCTGTGTCACACAAACATTGAATGTAGAGTT
The DNA here is from genome assembly GCA_900497675.1 of Arapaima gigas. Taxonomy (NCBI): domain Eukaryota; kingdom Metazoa; phylum Chordata; class Actinopteri; order Osteoglossiformes; family Osteoglossidae; genus Arapaima; species Arapaima gigas. Next base: position 26,925 of record UFQX01000183.1, on the reverse strand, counting down.
AGAATAATGGCTTAGCTTGAAAAGAGATCTTAGACATTTCACAGAGGGGAAAAAAATCATGCTTACAGTTACTCAAAAGAGGTTGTTTTAATTGGTTAACTTTAGTTTACATTTAGAAGTGCCATCTAAAATAGAATGTAACACATTCTCTTACAGTTAATGTAGAAGTCAGTCAGCAACCTTTGAGATTTTCCACATTCATTTTGCTAAAATGTTAATTCTGTACTTAGCTTTATTCACATTTGTTCTGTTACTCCTTTCTCATTTTAGATCATATGAAGATATGGAGGCAAAATATTATGAAGACACTGAAACATTCATCAAATTGTCACTTTCTCCTGTTTCTAATAAGCTCATTATTTTCCAAAAATCAAAGTATATTTTTGCAGAATGATCTGTAAAAGTGCCTCCGAGTTCACAGATTTCTTTATTAGCCAGTGCAATTCAAAGTTTGTTGTGTCATCTGTATCCATACCCACACTGCACCCATTAGCCTGATCTATAACCTCCTTTTCTCGCTTGCTATGGCTATGTTCACCTTGCTACGTGAAAGAGCCAGTCTTTACGTCAAAGCCAAAAACATGGGTGTGGTAGGACTGGGATAATCTGGCCACTCTCTTACACCATACTCTTCTCTTTCATGGTGTATTGTATGGTCACAGGATGCAGATTTGCTGGCATTTACAGGAGTTCCTGCTTTACTTTGCCCTGTGCCACACCACACTGCAAGTAAAGTATTGTGGAGGTTTGGCAGGGTGTGTCCGGTTGGGGTAGAGACAAGGTCACAGTTGGAAGGGACCATTGCTGGATCCAAAGTGAGCACAGGTCATAGAGCTAAATTATAACTTGGGTTTTATTTGTTTTTCACAACACTAATTTCTGTTTTTAATACTGTTGTAATCAAACATGGTGAACCTGAATGTTTTTCTCTGATGATGCAGTGCTTTAGGGGTTAGTCATCCTCCAAATGGGCATAAATATTCTTTCAGAAGTATAATTTTAATGACTATTTGAAACATTATTTTATCATACATCAGAGTGTCTTTGACAGAATAAACTAGCCAAAATAATGCACTTCCAACCGTACACTTCCATAAAATTCACTAGAGAGATATTTTCTGATATTTTAAAGTTAATATGCTGATTGAAGTTTTGCCAACTTGAATCATGAGGCTTGAAAAATTCAGTTGTAGAATCAGAAATGCACTACACAGAACTTCCCACTTTGTGTCATTAATGTCATCTTTATTTTTTGAGTGTTTACTTCAGTAAGAATGTGGGCTCATCCTGCCAGGTAACTGTCACTTGGGATTTCTTCCTCAAGTTCACAGTTTACATCTAGTGTCAGTGAACAAATGAAATCTAAACCCCTCAGTTTCCACAGAGCAAAGACAAATCTTACACATTATTTAATATAATTTTAATTTACAGTTGTTTATATTTTGACTGTGCAAACATTTTTTCATAGTCTCACAATTAAATCCTTATATTTTTACATACTGTAAAAATGTTCCTTATACAACTCATTTTCATCAGGACTAACGTATTGATTTTCAAAAACATAGTTTGCATTTTGTTACTTAACGTCTAAAGCAAACAAGCTTTAGCTTGTAGCAAACAAGCACTGATAAAATCAGGATGGCATTCCACAGAGCGCTGTGATTCTTGTTCATGCCCAGGAACCTGGACTTACAGTAACCTGTGCTTTTCCTGGTTGCAATTCAGATAATCAGTACCGGAGTCTCCAGATCTAGTCCAGGTGAGGTCCAGAAGAACTCCATCACTGAGCTGCTGGTGGTCTTCTGCAGAACTACTCTTCATCACCAAATTATGAACAACATTTTCAGGATCAGACCCCTTAAAAACCTTGTTACTTTACTCACACTTGAACATGAAACCATGACTTCATCCACTGTATTTCATGATTCAGATTTATAGCACATAAGATACAAAACAACTTGATAAAGACATAAAATGATCCATTCTGCTAAGGATTGCTTACAAAAGTTCAAGTTGTTTTACAAAAATGTGCTCCAGTGAAACACACTGAACAAAGACCATGTTTCACTATAGTAAAAATAACAGGCTTCCTTCACATCATGAATATTAATCATTTCTGAAGCTCTGATTATATAGAAAATACTTGTCAAAATAACTCTTTAGTACTGAGCCATGTTTCACAGCTGCTCAGCAAGTGTCTGAGTTCCTGAACAAGTTTCAAACATACATTCGGATTCTATTTATTTATCCTGGTCTTTTTTCAAATGCTTACTCAGTATACATGAGATAAAATGCTATGATTTTTGTTGAATTTTCTCGTGAAATGCAATAGAATTGAAACTATCTTTTTTGAAGTGCATTGATGAATTGCTTTCACTATTGAGTGTTAGGCCTTTATTATAAAATATAACAAAGCAATTCTCTTAATGTAATTAATTTCATCACCCACTGCTGAAGTATTTGTGAAATATCAATTGTGATAAAGCAATAATAGGTCACACAAAGTCATAGGTAATGATAGTCTTTCAAGAGGATTCTATGCATTTTATCATCTTAAATTTGTATTATAGACATATTAAACTTCCACAGCTTCTGTCACTTTCTTTAAAACTTGCTGTAGGGCTACTGTAGACAAAATAAAAGACAGGATTTCTGAGTTGCTGACACACAGCGTAGAGAACAGAGTTCTGCAGGAGAAGCCATGCCGCATCTGGGAGGAAGGCTGCTTGCCTTGTGTGGTGCCCAGTGTAAATTCTGTTTCTCAGATCAGAACTTCACATTACAAGTTAAATTTCTTTGTAAGTCTGGATTCTTGTACAAGGAAGCGTTGTTATGGGAGGAAGCCTGTATTGCACTAGAGCCATGTTTTTCTGATAAAATGTTTTTGAAACCAGAAAGCCATAAAACTTCCATTAAACTTTTCTTGCAAGTGATTCATCACTGTGCCTAGTTTGTTTGTGGTGAGATAGTTATGCATGCGAGAGGTGACCATTTCATCTTCTTAAATCTACAAATCATTGTTGGGCAAGAATCCCTTCTGACAAAAAGCACGTGACCAACTTAGTCACATCTCACTGGACACAGCATGCATCCAGGTAAACAAAAGTAGAGAGACCAGTGTTGCCTGTCCAGAAGAAGTACCACAGCCTCTGGTAAAAGATTAGCTCATTCAAAGGTATTGGGTTTATCTTCCTGTAGTATCAAAGAAGGAGAGATCATTGTTCAGCTTGAAACAAAACCCAGCAGGTCAAAAAAGGTATACCTTCTGCCCCATGACTTATTACTAGAATATTTGTGAAAGTATTTTTATTGTGTCATTCTTCTGGATCCTAACCAACACAAACCATACTAATACCCTTCACAAACCTGTTTATGTGGGAATATAGGTGGAGGAAATCCACAGAAAAAGAACTAAAACCTATAATATGCTGAAGAGTAAAATAAAAATTTTACAGTTCCGAATTAATCGCGTGACTGTCTTAAGTAAAGTAATAAACTTGTGCATTTCATTAGGCCATTTGTATATGTTATAAATTTAATGTCAAAATCAGAAAATGCACACTGCTCACTTGAATTTTTTTTTAAAACAAGTACTTCCATCACACAGATTGAAGCACTGAAGAGATCTCACATCATAAAAAGGTCAGAATGCCTCTGTATAAAGGCAACGATACCTTTGAGTCCTTAATCTACTTTCAGTTAAAGACAATTCATAGCTAGAATACCATGCATTGATTCTAATATTACAACTAATCCCAATTCATTCAGCCTATACATTGTATGGTGTAAAGTCAAGGTCCCTATGATGCACAGTTCCAGATTTATGAAGCCACTTTTTTAAAGACTGTGCTGCTCAAAGCCACAATACAGCTACTTCAAATCACATATCTAAATCTCGGAAAAGATTAGTGAAACAATTGTACTCATTTAAGTAAAAGGTAATTCTTATGGACAAAATTGTCTGGTTTTCATTCATAAGAAAGTACTGAAACTGGCTGGCAGGACTGCCTAAATAGTTTAGTCAATGTGTACTCTCTAAAGGCTCTTGTTTACAACCTTTTGAAAATACATAGCTCTACAGCTGTAGTTTGGTTAACTTTGACTTTTGATATATACATCTAAAAGCACAATACAAGTTTCTAGTGTTTTACTGGTGACAGAACTCCACCTGTCAGTCAAACCCTCAGTTGGGTCTTTGTTTTAATATCAAGGTTTGAAAGAGTACAAATTTTCTCTCATTTACTCAATGACAAAACAGAAATTACACTTCTGGGGTACAACATACCTAACAACACAAGGTCTTACTTGAAGTTGGAGGGCATCTGCTTAAAATCTTCATGCTGTACTTGAATCCCATTTAGGCCTGTGTAACACACCAGCACGTCAGATAGCTGAAGGAGAGGAGGATTTGGTACACTTTTTTCTCCTCCCCACACATAATCTAAAATACAACAAACAGTTGTAATAACACAGAAGTTTAACTACAACAAAGAAGAGCCACTGCACACAATACAGTACACAAATATAATACAAATCCAACCACAGCCAAACTAGAGTTTTTACATATTTTCACCATCAGAGCAGCTCATATCCCTCCTTTGTGTTTGACACTCTTTTCGCTGCATCAGGAGGAGTTTGTTTTTGGACTGCAGGCTGCACCTGGACCTCATTATTACAATATTAAGCTGCTTTATTTCAGTATGATCAGTAGCTGCCAATTTCTTAGTATGGCTTCAGTCTGCCTCAACCTCATATTGACACAGTTCCAGTAGTACTTACACTTAAGAACTATTTATAAAGTAAAGAGCTTTCTCCTTACAGCTAACACCAAAAACTTACAACACACCTTCATTTAAAGTAAAATTGATTTTTAGAACTCCATGATGTCCAGCAACCCTTGTACCTTGCCCCTTCCTGAACTTATTGAAGACACAGCAGTTAGGATTATCACCGGTAATAAAAATTCTGTTGTTACACTTGTCCTTTAATTTCTTTACTTGCTACTGATCAATTTTAGATATCATTTTTAAAATGCTTTTAACTACAAGACACTGTGCAGAAATGCTCACAGAACACATGCTCTTCACTCTTGAGATGTCAGCTTTCTCACTGTTCCTAAAATCTGTTTCAAAACTACTGAGGTGGAGTGGTCTCCTTTCTGCTTTTCTCCTCTAATGTCTTTACATATTTTAACATGGCAAGCCTTATCCATTAATAGATTTAGATATCATCTCTTCTTTTTCCTTCTTCATCTTCTTGGAGAACCTTGACATCCTTACTTATCCATCACCCAAGTCATCTGAGAAATGCCTAGAAGCAACTGGATGCTGAATGGGGCACACGAGATCCCTGGACTGCAGCTTATGTTCGCACTGATTGTTTCTGTACTGGCAAAGTGAACTGAACTAAACTGGTTAACTGAAGTGAAACACCCCACACAGGTACATTGTGCACGGCACCGCTCAGGATGGATGGACGACAGGTACTTGGACCGCCAGTTTATTTTTCTCAAAATTTCACAGCTTGTGAGTTCTTTTCCTTTCATTTTATTCACCTTAATTCTAACCAGCACACTAGCAAACTGCCTTACTTTCTCATACTACTTTATTTTATTATTACTTTTTATCCAATTAAAAATGCCAAAAAAATGCTCTTTTATTCAGCTCTGTGTCACCTTGTTGACAAGAGCACTACATAAAAATAAATTGAACTGTAGTGCAGCTGGTAGCCCTACTGTCTCAAAGTACCTAGGGTGCCTGGGACTGTTTTTTATTCTGACTCAGTTTGTGTAGAGCTTGCATGTTATCCCCATGTTTATGTGGGATTCTTCTAGGTGCCCCACTATCCCCTCACACTTCAAAAACATGTGTTCAGATTAACTGGTGACTCTAAACTGCCCTTAGTATGTGGCTCTGAGTGAATGCATGAGGCTGCACTACAATGGACTGGCACCCTAACTGGCACAGAACCCTGGGCTTCTGGGACAGGCCAAGAACCACTGCAAGCCTGACCTGGTAATATAGTTGATGACAGTGAGCGAGTGAATGTGTATGTTCACAAAAGACACATGTTATACATAAAACTGCCAAGGGTACGATAGCAGTCCTCGTTTTTTAGTTGAACTCGTACCCCGTGTTAAGCAGTTTAGCACCTTGACTCCAGAGAATGCTGCTGCAGTCTTTTAATGTACGATGGAATTAAGATAGAATTTTAAGACTGGTATTACAATCATCCACAGACATTTAAAGATTAAAGAACTTTAGATGTATATTTGTTGAAGTTCCTAAATGTGTGGGTTATCTCATGTATTTCATGCATAATGAATATGTGTTTGGACAGCATGTGACATAGAGGTTACAGTTGCAACCATTGAATGTGGATATTACTGATTCCGATCTCACCTTCTGCTATAATAACCTTGAGCAAGGCACCTAAAAATTTTGCTAGTCAAAAGTTACCAAACTGCATAAATGAATAAATATTTGCTTGCAGCCCAATATTGTAAGTTTCTGTGGAGAAAAGTGTCTGCTAAACAAATAAATATAGAACCTAAATATTTTCAGTAGCGTGAGGTTCCTAGATTTCTATTCATGTGCATAATTAACAAAGCTGAGTGAGACAGACCATGAAAAGTACAGGAACACAAGGAAGACAGATTATTAGAAGTGTTAACCTCTGGTGCCAAGGATATTTCAAAGCATGATGTTTAATGTGCAGAAACAGACTGCAGGCTGTGTGTAACGTGAGTCGGGCATCATATTCACTGTGCTCCACGCTCCACTAATGAGAGGTCAGAGGTCACAGGGCCCACCCCTATTTCAGTCGACATTTATCTTCCTCCTGAGAGAGCACAATTCTCAGCCTGTAAGCCTGGAATGTTAAGACCTCTCTGACCAACACATTTTCGTTGTTTAGGAACAAATGCACATGCATATTCAGACACCTTGGTATATAAACAGCAGCTTTACTTGATCATGTCATGTTGTTTTCACTAATCATAATTTTGACCAGACAGTTTTGAAATAAAAATGATATTATCATGAACTCTCTACTTTGTTATTTCTCAAGTCTCACATTCTAATATTTCTCCAACTTTTTTGGCCCTTACTGAACTTTGGATACCTTTTTCCCCTATTGTGTTTTCGTGGTGGAGAATATACTGAAAGAAGTTGAGTTGTTTCTCTGCAACTCAGCTAAGCTCACAGACTAGTTCTTGCTCACAAAAGAATGCAATTACACATTAATAATACTTTTGCGTGTTTGAAAAAGGTTTGAAATTAAATGTATTATGGCATAAATTGAAATACAATTGTAAGGGTTAAACATTTAAAGATATTATATTTAATGCATCAGTATGGATTGTAAATTTTACAGTTATATCCATATATGAAATGAACAAAAATAATCATGTATTTACATGTGTTTAACATTTTGATATGGAGATGAGCTCATATGGTGTTCTGGAGGAATCTCATTCAAAGTATGATTAATAATGTATTCTTAATACATCTGGGTTTGTAACTTTTATATGAATATAGGTGTTGAATATTCACCACAGCATAAAGTTATTTCATACAAAGTCTGGGGAAGGGGGCTAAATGCTTTGAGGAGCACAAACCTGCATGCACTTAAACCTCCGAGCTTCCGATACCCCGATTAACCCCAAAAAACAAGAGACCTAAGATTGGAGCTGCAAGATTTTATAATCATGAACGTTATGATGTGAATAATTTTTTTTCCATTTTGAATATGAATGGCATGACTCTGACAACCCTACCGGAACATTAGGGTAAGTAAAAAGTTTTAAGTAAAAATTATGTTAAACAATGCTTTGGCCAACTGTATAAGGCATAAAGCTTGCACCCAGACACCAATTCAAATGTAATGTTTTTATTTAGTTTAGAACACTCTTAGTAACGTACCGCATAACCGTTCACTAAAAGAGATTAATTCAGAGTGGGAATGGAGGGGTAGAGGATGGCTCCTGTGCGTGAATATGGACAGGAGAGGGGGAAACAGCTGGATCAGCTGGACCCCCCTGTGTAATGACTGGACACAGACATCGTTCTCACACAACAAGGGGAGTCAGTTGACCTAAAAGCAGAACCAGCTGTTTCGGTAACTTTCATTGTAACCACTTTCTCCCCATCCACTGGAAAGGCCTTACACATAAAACATAGAAAGTAATAGAATTTAATTGTCTTTACTAAGTTCTGTTTAGTTCTGCCTTTTAACAGATTGACGCTAATTTCATTACATTTAACATTATACACAGCAAATATTAATAATCATTTACATGAAAAGTACACAGTCGGTTAAAATTTTTGCTTTTTAAAACATGTGCAGACAGAATAAGCACCGTTTTCCCTAACGCTAATTCGTACCCAAATAATTTGACAAATATATTACCAATACGTAACATTTCATAATTTTAAACATGGCAGTAGGTGGCGTAGTGGTTACAGCTGCCGTTTTATACTGAAAAGGATGGAGGCTGAATTACCACCTCCTGCTGTAGGACCCTTAAGCAATATACTTACGCTGAATTCTCCAGCTTATAAGTGGATAAATCATTGTAAATCGCTTAGAAAACCATCACCTAAAAGAATTAATAAAAACGTTATTTCAGCACCGAATTTGAAACATTTGTTTTAAGTAGTTTTAAATTCTGTAATGGTACGTATGTAATAAATTGTACGTTTCTGTTCCATTTATTAATTTCTATTTTGTTGTTTGTTTAAAAAAACTATAAACATTAATGATTTTTAAATGGGGAACATCAATTATAAATGTAACCATTTAAAACATAGCAGGAAATTGTGTTAAATGGATATTCCAGTTTCAGGTTGCATTTAACTCACTTAGAACGATCGTTTATTGTGGTCTCCGCCGATCCACCTCACTGGCATTTAAGCCGCGAAGCGACTTGTTGAAAAAAAGTCGTAAATTCAGCTTAATTTTGAATACGAAGACTTTCGCAATTCAGTAAGACATCTTCTGAAATTGGTCCACCCATCTTGCAGACTCGAAAATATATTGAATACGTTCTTAAATCTTTCATCTAACCTCAGCGGTGAAATGTACGATCATTTTAGTATTCTCATTCTTCTTTCTCTGACGACCCTCCGTTAAATTTTTGGCTTTGACAAAATTAAGAGTTGTCGCTTTATTTTTATTTTGTATACATGCAAAACGGATAGAAGCAGCTATTAAAATACACCCAGGACACATTTCGACGTTAAATTGTAATATAAATTGAGTAGCCCTGAGCTGTTACTGATTCCATGTTCAGTATAAAACATCACCTTTGGAAACCATTACTTATAATATGGCGTGAAAGATGCATTTTTTAAGCCCGAGGATTGTGTTCCAGGCTATCCTACTGTACATCTTGAAGTCATCAGACCTTGAAATTGGAAGGTCCCTTTGGGTTCTGGGGTTGAAGTCATGGAGACACCAGAGAGCCGATTTTCAGGCAGCCCGGAATTATATGGTGCTGTCGCCAGTTTTAAAGCCTGACACGTGATTTTCGTGGTAATAACATCAACCATGTGTAGCCGTCAGTAACAGTATAAATAACTAAATAAGTCTTTTAGAAATAGCAGTCAATTAATTATCGCACCTGCAGCACAGACACACGGTTATGGTTTAAAAAAATATTTTATATCAGTTTGTAGGCTGGACAACAAAAATATTCCTGATCTGTTTATTTCATTAAATTTGCCCTCAGTATTTATTATAACGTTCCAATGTGAAGGACCATTTTAAATTAAGCGTTAGGATGTTTACGAGAAACACATTTGACGAACTTGCGGACTATATATTTAGTTGAATTGCATTGTGCCGGCTGCATATCAGTTCATTTTTATTTCTTTATAAAGAAATTCTCTTCTTTTATAAAGCATTCTCAGCAGAATCACGTAGACGCTGAAAAATGGACAAAAAGGCAGGATCGTGATAGAAACAGTGATAACGCATGGAAGTCTGGCAAGTAAGCCCTCTGGAAGTAATTTCCTTACTTAAGATGTATTAGTTTAGTTATTAATCTTTATTTTTAATGTTTATTTAGCTGACGCCTTTGCGTTGCTCCGTAAAAAACGTACAAAATATACCAATTGATTAAAAATGCCTTTATCAGACTGTTTTATTATTGATACGACTATAAATGTTAATGTAGCAGTATTATTATTATTATTGTTGTTGTTATTGACTGTTTTTGTTGCTAGATGTAGTTGTAGCACCACTTTTTGATCTAGGTGAGATTGGAGACGCTCGATAACTTACAGGAACAGCAAAGGTTTGAAACCTGCTTCTGTATGTAGCATAAATACTCCGATCGTCTGCCTGTTACTATCCATCTGAGATAGATAGACAGATGGCTATATATATAAATAAATAAATAAATAAATAAATAAATAAAATGCGCGATTGATATGAAGTTGTTACTTTTCAGCAGTTAACCTTATTTTACTTATTTCAGTTCCAGGCCTGCAAACGCAGTACCTGCTCACTTTGGCAGTTATTTCTGCGTTTAAAGTATTTACTAGGAGCCAGTAAATTGCATCTTGCATGTAAGTCTGAAGAGGCGTTAAGTCCTCATAAATACAGAATCGCCCGATTTTCGTGTTACTTTTCAGAGGTGCCTTTGACAACCTGCACCGAGATTTTAAAGATCGCAACCGGCTCTTATTTATAGCTAACGGGCAAAAAAGTAAAATATAAGCAAACTTATACAGAAGGGTATTCTTGCACGAAAGAACACACCAAACAGGTTTTGAAAATGGTCTTTCAGTTTCAAATGAAATTACAAAAAGGCGCTGGATTCCGGGTGAGTAACTGTGTGCCTTTCGCGGCCCCGGTGTCACGTTGCAGATCTCGGGGAGGATAAAGAAACGTGATCTATTCGCTAAAACAGCGGCTGGACGGTGAACTGCCCGCCAAACACAGAACTCGTTTGCTAATGGACCGGTTTTATGTTTCACTGTACAGAGGAGAAGAAAAACGTGAGATTTTTTTTTCTCCACTAAAAGGAATAAATGCACATTCTCTAACCGCCATTTACTAATTCATTCAAACCAATTCATCCCGCACTCACCGGAACCAACGACAAAGCTGTAAGACAGGTCACCAATGTGCGGATAAGCATTTTAATTGTACCTCTAACTGCTACCAGATAATTTGATGCAAGAAAAAACCCAAGCTTCTGATTTTAACAAAAATGCACTCTTTTAGTTCTTTGTATGTCCTCATCATCTCAATTCGAGCAATAACCACCCCTTCCAGTTTCGGATTAAAGGTCGACCTGCCTCCTGAGCCCCGGTGTGGTTGTGAATTATTACAGTGAACAGCCGCTGTGAAATATCGCCGGAATTTTACTGTAGAAGCTCTGGACTCCAGACAAGTACACAGAACGAGGGAAGTGTAGTACACAGTTGCAGATTCTAAGCAGTATGTCAGATTTTGTACTTGTATGTACTCATTTACAGTAGAAGGTACACTGGGAGGCACGGTGGTGCAGCGGGTAGCAATTCCCCCTCGGTGCCTGTTTGGGCGTAGATTCGAATCCTACTCAGTATATACCCAGTTTACATATTGTATCTTGTTCACCTGGGCTTTCATCCGGATGCTCCTGTTTCTAACTGCAGTACAAAGACATGTGTTTCAGGTTAATTGGTGACTAAACAGTGTGTGAGTGACTATTCTGTGGCTGACTGACACCCTGTCTGGCCTTGCATCCTATGTTTCTGGTTTGGAATCCGGTCAACCACAAGCCTCACTTTGACGTGAGTGTAAACATAGACACACGCAAAACAGCAACCATTCGTTTAAATCACGACACTGACTTGGTGTGACTCCCATGTAAGATGCAACGTTATGTCTGGGTGGAAAAAAGCGACTTCGAAGATGTATAATAATTTATATTGGTGCTACCCTAATCGTCCAGGTGACACTGACACCCCGACTCTGGTTTCAGCTCCTGTTCTCCAGGGACAACCGGAGCCGCCTGTGTCGCTTCGCGCTGCAGCGACGTTATAGGGCGGACGGAGGGCCAATCGGCGCGCCGCCCTGCGTCTCTTTAAGCTGCTCCGTCTGCGAACTGAAACTAACTCCCAACTATCAGCATCTAGGATCTACGGTGCTCGTCAGTGGGACCGATAGCAGATGCAAATTGCGTGAAGTTGTTGCGTTGCTGCGAAGATAATAAAATATTAGCGAATAGCTGCCTACGTTTTCAAGGGAGGAAGTTTTCTATTTGGGGAGCAGACTCCCCGACACCCGGCGCCATGTCAATGCTGCCTTCTTTCGGGTTTACGCAGGAGCAAGTGGCCTGCGTGTGCGAGGTGCTTCAGCAGGGGGGGAACCTGGAGCGACTGGGCCGCTTCCTGTGGTCCCTGCCCGCGTGCGACCACCTCCACAAGAACGAGAGCGTCCTCAAAGCCAAGGCTGTGGTGGCCTTCCACCGGGGCAACTTTAGGGAGCTCTACAAGATCCTGGAGAGCCACCAGTTCTCCCCGCACAACCACCCGAAGCTGCAGCAGCTTTGGCTAAAGGCGCACTACGTGGAGGCGGAGAAGCTGCGCGGCAGACCCCTGGGCGCCGTGGGCAAGTACCGCGTCCGCAGGAAGTTCCCGCTCCCCCGGACCATCTGGGACGGAGAGGAGACCAGTTATTGCTTTAAGGAGAAGTCCAGGGGGGTTTTGCGGGAGTGGTACACGCACAACCCGTATCCTTCCCCGCGGGAGAAGAGGGAGTTAGCAGAGGCCACAGGACTGACCACCACGCAAGTCAGTAACTGGTTCAAGAACAGGAGACAGAGGGACCGGGCCGCCGAGGCCAAAGAAAGGTACTTAAGAACCTCAAAAACAGGCGTTACTGACAAACAGATCATGTAGTTTATTCGTGGTTTTTCCTACCAGTGCGTGGTTTTCAGTTAGTGCAGCTGTCCTATTGCATCGTGGCAGCCGGTTTACATGTAAAACACCATTTTCATTTTGGCCAAATAAGTTGACAGCTGTCATTGTCATTGTGAAGTGAATAAATTCGAGCATCTTCCCTGCAGCCTTGCAGTTTCACAGTAGATAAAATAACTAGAAGTAGGCTGATGATGCTCGTTATAAAAAAAAAACAACCTTTATTGCAATTGCTGTATTAACTTCCTATATTATAGTAAGCGTGAAGTCATCAAATGGAATTTTTGACTTGACCCAATGATCCTGTACTAAATATAAATTATTACGCATAATTGTGTTTTTTAATGAACAGCCAAAACGAAAAAACAGTACTAATTACAGCAGTGTCGTATAATATATTCTTGTAATGTAAAATACTCGTTTGAATTTTCAGGTAGTCATCATATATAAAATACGTAAAAAAATCATTTTAATCCAGCTTGATGCTCACTGTATACCAGTATTTTTGTTTACCTTGCACACTGAACAAGGTTGCGAAAAGCCTGTTTCTAGCAGTTCAACGAGGCAAAATTTGCGATATGCGCCTTAATCCCTGATAACGTCAGGAGGGAAAAATAAAAGAAACTCAAAGCACAAGAAACGACATTAAATGCCAAGTTTATATTTCAAAACTGCAACCAACTTAAGAAAACAGGATGCTAACGAAAACTTGGGTGTCGTCGCAGTGAACCTATAACGGGATTTTTGGATGTTTTTGAGCGTTGAAGGACGTTAGGAACAACGTCATCGACCCACTATTACGAATTATCAGGGCAGGGCTGATTCTACAGCACTTCAGGATAACCCGATTAAGCCTGAATTATTTCCGTCAATTCACATTGTCGATAAAGTGCAGCTAAGTATGTGAGGTAATGTATGTAATATTTCAGTGTAGTTCACTTACATGTGTCTTGTGTCCTGTTACAGAGAGAACAGCGAGAACAACTCCGGCACCAATAAGCAGAACCAGCTGTCCCCGCTGGACGGCGGAAAGTCGCTCATGTCCAGCTCGGAGGACGAGTTCTCCCCCCCGCAGAGCCCGGAGCAGAATGCGGTTCTTCTGCTGCAGGGAAACATGAATCACATGGGCGGCTCGTCCTACCCGCTGACCGACCTCAGCGCCGTGCAGACCGTGCACAACATCCAAGGACATTCGCACCAGCTTCAGGACTCCTTACTGGGACCGCTCACTTCCAGCCTTGTGGATCTTGGTTCATAAACGTCCTGATTTTTTAAAAAATAAATTCAATGGCCTAAAATTCCGCTCTTTCTGTGCACAGAGTATATAAAATGAATGTTAAATTGAATCCCAGCATTTTTTGAATATTAAATAACAATAAATACTGTTCAAGAGATCCAGACGATCAAGTCGGATTATAGCAAAAGGATTTGGATAAATGAACTTTATGGACAAAATTACCGACTGCTACAGACTTTCTTCTGTATAAACTTCAAGTTAAGGCCTGGAGCTCATCTTTCCAGCGTGATCATCCAGAGGGTGATTAACTGCACATCATGTATTTTAACTGGACTTGTGTTTCGAAACATAGTAAAACATGTAAATTCGAAAAGAAAATGTGATCTCCAGTTCTGATGAAGCCAGAGACGTAGAGTGCGTCACTGTTTTTGTAATGGATTCACCTGGTAATCATTGTATAATTTTTTAATGAGAAGAAACAGGCTTTTCCAGGGGCTGGTATTTAATTTGTGATGTTTTGATTCGTTAATATTAGAGAAGCATTTCTTATGTGAGCTGTGAGAGAATGTTTTGCCCCCCCCCAAACCTGGCCTCTCTTCACCCCCAGTGTACACTGGTAACTCTCCAATAAACATAAGCAAAACAGAGGCAAGAAATGCTGGAAAGTGTGTTTTTTTGTATATTTTGACACTTGTACGAATTAGTAACAGCTTAAACTGTCTGATAAAACATAAAATGTTGTTTCCAGTACAAGCTAAACAGCACAAAATAATAATCATTTTTCTTAGGCTTGTTAAATGCATAAGTTGAATGTTTGTTTCAGGTATCAGCAATTTCACATGAGCTGTGATTTTAAGGTTAATTATATTTTGTGTGGGAATTATAATTTGTTTAAAAACGTCAGAAGGAAAATTATATAACATTTTCCAGAACAGCAGTGTGTATATGAACACAGATATATGATTTTTTTTACTCTGGTGACTTAGAAACCTTTTTATTTTAAATAAATAAAAATGTTCAAAATAGATAAAACCTCGTGTATCCAGTTAGAAGAAGGGATACAAGTTGTAACATAATAAACCAAGCTATATGCAAAACATTGTCCACTTTTTTATTAGGAAGGATGCTCAATCTCAAATAATACGGAAACAACAATAATAATAATAATAATAATAATAATAATAATAATAATAATAGTAATATGGAATTGAATAATAAATGGAAGTAAGTTTAGGATTTGCATGTTCACTGGACAAGCAGTTACTGATAATGGATGGATAGATTAATGTTTTAAATAGCAATCTTTTCTTCAATATGATTCAGTGCTTAATGATTGACCAGTATTGTTATTTTGCTGTTAGACATGCAACCAAAATGTACTTATAATCTTAGATATATCGCAAACTGCATTAGTACAAATGACATTAGGCGTGTTTTGCCTGAGGCCAAGTCTTGAGAAGCACAAGACCCTCCTGTGTGTTCAGCACTCAGCAAATCATTAGGTTTGTGTCGTGCTGTTTTCTTTGCTCTCCTACATGTTTGCCTTGTCGGTTCTGAGCCACAGGCAAACGAAACCATCTGCAGGAAGCTTGTTTATATGCCTTCATTCATAAATTTATTCTGGCTGACACTGTGAAAACTTTAGCAAATCTCCAGTCATATTTAATACTACTATTTACACAGGATTATATAATATCTTAGAACTTAGGCAGTTTGATGATAACACATAACAATGGAACTGATTCCTCTAAACAATGACAATAAACCCTATATGATGAAAGAAAATGTTGAATAATAGCTGCAATCATTTCAGCCATATCACACTACAGAAACAGAAAAAAGCATAGAATTTAAAAAAGCATACTCTTTACTATGAGAAAACTCTTCCGTCTACCCTCATACCACAGTTACATAGTAATACGCAAATGCAGTAAATATATAAAATATAGAACAAGTCACTGATAATACTGTCAAGCAGGGAGTCGGGGAAGGCTACTAATGTTACCCACTAAGCTGTAGTATCCATTACATTGGTCTAAGAGGATTAAAGCATTCAGGATAAAAGAATGTTTCAACCTGTTCACTGTGAATATTGGAGGTCAGAAAGGACAGGGATAGAGAGAGTAAGAAATAAATCCTGATTACATTACGGTTATTACCTCATTTCCTACAGAGATCAGAGAAACACAGCAATGAATGTTTGCAACTGGTTTAACAGAAATCATAGGAATTTTCCTGCACTCCTTCACACTGCATTGACTGCATAATTTATATGGGTGATGTCCACCACTAAAGTGAAGCCTTCGATGTACTTGTAAAAAATGTTATTCACTTGGCAATGAATGTTGCTGACTCTCAAGGAATTCTAAAGATCATCTGTTCCCAGTGCTTGAAGTTGGCCTGTATTCAGTAGTATGGGAGTTTTATGTTTTGACTCTTTGGAGTTCTGGGACTTTTTGTTGCATACTTTTTTGTTGCATACTGACACTTCTCATAAGCTCTTTCCTCTTTTTCTGTCACTGGGAATCCAAATTCTCTGCCTGAACCACTCTCCCGGTGAAAGACTGCTGTAGTACTTGACAGCTATTCTTAATATCCCTCACTACATTTAATTACCCAGGGTGTATCAAGTTATTACACAGGTAAACTTGCCCTCCGTTTTCCTACTGTTCCTTCAAAATGTGTCCCCCTTTTTAAAAAGATATATATAGTGAACAATTGTATCTTTAAACACTGCCTGTTCCAAATTCAAATTGTTCCATTGAAAAAAAAAACTGGGCATTGATATTTTAAAATAAACAATGCAGTGTTTCAATAAAATGGCGGTCTTTAACATTTTCAAATCAATAATTCATTAAGAAAAAAATCTAATAATGTTCATTATCACCAGTTCTATAGTGGCACTCTCTTACATCCTAGGAATTACAAGGTGCCGACCAGCCCTTAGTAGTACTGGCTACTGAACAGCGAAACTCCAAATATTTCTACTATAGAGTGCTGTGAAAAGGTATTTGGTCCCTTCCTGATTTCCCCTATTATTGCATATTTCTCACACCGAATGGTTTCAGATCTTTAGACGAAATGTAATAGTAAGACAAAGGGAACCTGAGTAAACGCATAACACAGCTTTCAAATCACTGCCTTTACTTAAGGAACAATGTCATCCAACACCCATGTCACCCATTTGAAAAAGTAATTGCCCCCTTAAATTTAACTGGTTGCACCACCTTTTGCAGCAATAATTGCAACAAAAGACTTCCTATAATTTGATATCAGTCTTTCACATAACTGTTGGGCAATTTTAGCTGCTCTTCATTGCAGAACTGCTTTAATTCAGAGATATTGATAGGTTTTCCAGTATGAACTGGTTGTTTCAGGTCCTACCACAGCATCTCTATTGGGTGCAAGCCAGGAATTTGATTAGGCCATCCCAAAACCTTAATTTTATGTCTTCTCAGCCATTCAGATATTGACTAGCCTTTGTGCTTTGGGTCAACTTCAACCTATATACAGATGACTAGATATTCTCCTTAAGAATTTTCTCATGCAGTGCAGAATTCAACGTTCTTTCAGCAATGACAATTATCCCAGGGGCTGACACAACAAAGAATGCCCATATCATCACACTATCTTAC
This sequence comes from Arapaima gigas, assembly GCA_900497675.1. Classification (NCBI taxonomy): domain Eukaryota; kingdom Metazoa; phylum Chordata; class Actinopteri; order Osteoglossiformes; family Osteoglossidae; genus Arapaima; species Arapaima gigas. The sequence goes on along the minus strand of UFQX01000183.1, from coordinate 9,142 downwards.
CATGTTTGACTGTTGGTATGATGTTCTTTTTCTGGAACCCTGAATTTATTTTATGGCAGGCATAATGGGACTTGTGCTGCTTAAAGAGTCTCCCTTTTGAGTCATCTGTCCATAAAACATTATCATAAAAGGCTTGAGGATATCAAGGTTGTTTCTTCAAATGTGAGCAGCATTGTTGTTACTCTTGGGTTTGTGTCAGGGTCACTGGTATGTGCCTTGCTGCTCTCCCATGAATCTCATTTTTCTCGAAACTCTCTTAAGTCATGGACGCTGATCATTGCTGAGACTAGATAGGCCTGCAGTTATTTGGATGCTCTTCTGGGATTTTTTGTGACTTCCTGGATTAGTTGTCACTGTGCCCTTGGAGTAATTTTGGTAGACAGGCCACATCTGGGAAGAGTTGCTGCTTTTCCAGCTCTTCTCCATTTGAAGATGATGTCTCTGACTGCAGTTTGACTGTAGTCCCAGGGCCTTAAAAATGACTTTATAGCCCTCTCCAGTCTGATATGTGCTCCATTTGCCACCTCATCATTGGTGAAGGACATGAGAATGTGTCTCTCTATTGACATGAATATGAATTCTTTCAATTGCTGTTTTAGTGCAACTTTCTTATTCTGTTGTTTATAGACTAATGTAAAGAAATGAGTAAACGTACTACAACAACACTACTCTAAATGGACTGCAATACAAGAAAAAATACTAAAGGGCTTAATTTACTGCTGTATATCTCATTTCTGTTTACAATTTTATTAACGTGTCAGCACCTGAAATTGTTCTATAATTTTCTGCAATCATTATATAACAGTGCAGTATTTTAACATTTTGTAGTAATTTAGCTTTCAAATAGCAGCGTACCAATAAAAAGCATCTTATATCTTTGTTGTATTAATTTAATGTGCACTATGCTTTCTGAATCAGTGGAGTAACTCTGAGAAACTGGACTTCAGGGTCCTGCTATGGTTGTGGCCAGGGCTGGGCAGTCAGACTTGACTCACAACAACCACTCATTTATATTTATTTAGCTTTTCTCCAATGTGATGTACAATTCATTGTAAATGAGATGCATTTCATCAGACAGAGAGATGCAGACATGTGATTCCTGAGGCGCAGTCATTTACTTCAACAGCAGTTCTTGATGGTGCACATTACAGAAGCAGCTGTTAAAGAATTGATAGAGAGGAATTTCTCTTAACACGTAAAGTAGTGCATCACTCAAGTAGTTTTCATATAAAGGGAGGGTATGGAAATAGTTTACCACTGAACTTCTTCATCCCTAGATCATTACCAGAAGAACGTGGAAACAGCCAATTTACTTGTTATTTTTGGCCAATTTACTAGGGATTGTTCTACACACCCCAGAATTACACATGTATAGATGTCGCTATCCAATCAATTGAGAAATCTACTAGCGCGCACTTCAGCTAGACAGGCAAACGGGCCAAGAGCGAAAACCAACAAGTCTTTTGTGCAGCGTGGAAATTTTATTCCTCGCCTACTGGAAGTCTTGAGCTTCCCAACTGCCAATCTGCCTCTGATAGACACTGTGTTGCAGCAGTGGAACAGAGGTTTGCACTATGCTCTTTTCACTCCTATTTCTTAAAAAAGGTGACATGACACATTTTTCCTACTCGTTGACAAAGAAGGTAAACAAAAAGATGGTTGAAGAACAAAAGTCAGAAAGAAAGGTGACGCAATGCGCAAAATATCTCACATGGCTAACATTAAACATGTTTGTTGATTTGTAACCTTGACAGATTATTGGCCGTGGAGTTTATATGGTATGCAAGATTGCATGATCCTACAGAAAACAATGTGATATACAGTACTTTTTAACTGGCCAAAAAAGGTAAAGCCTGAGACAATGTGCCTTGCAATAACATAAATTTGGCCATAACACTACTGGCTTCTGTCCTCCTGTTGGTAGAGATGTGGGGGCAGCATGTCTCGATTTGGGACTTTCTCACTTCATTGTATGGCCAGTTGTCTACAGTGCAGGTTTCACCATCTTTACTGTTTGTGATCTTTAGGAAATAACAGTTATATATTGTACTGTGTGCATTTGTAGAACATTAAGACTGCATAATATGTAAAGGAGAGTGATCTATATGAAATGGAAGCAGGAATAAAGAGTTGTACACTGGTTCAGCATCTACAAGTACAAAATGTTTGTTTTAATTTCGGCTACTTGAAGAACTAAGGTAGTACACAATACTGGTAAAGAGGAATTAACTTAAATGCTTAAATGTGTGTTTTTTTAGAAATTGCATTATGCTTGCAATATGGATAAATCAAGTTTGCTGAAGTTTAACTGCTACATGTATCCTGTTACACTGCACTCCAGATGGATGAGATGGTTAAGTTGATTTGAGTTGTTTGCAGATGACAAGGGATTTATAATTATAGAGAACACTGTTGATGTGACACTACAGTGAGCAAATCCTTCTCTATGTGTGTCGGAGACTTCTAGAAGAAGGTCACGGACTTGCACTGACACGTCTACTGGAGGTGGCTTCACCCTTGGCAAAGAGCGATACAACAACAATGAAGCAAATGACAGCGATGTCTGGTACTGATGTTCCAAAAACCACAATGGAGACTGTTAGTCGTGTTGCGCACAAGGGGGTAAAGAGTGAGAGGAAACCTAAAGGCAAACAGGACAGTGAAAGAAGTAAAACAAGCAAACAGTACCGCAGATGTGGAAAAACAGATAATTTTGGGACAGATCCTAAATGGCCAGCAGATGTGTCACAAGTGTAATGGGAGAGATTGTTTTTCAAAACTGTGTCGCAGGAAACAAAACAAGAAGGACAAAGTCAACAATATGGAGGGAGAGTGCGATTATGCTCTTGTGGGCACAGAATGCTGTGTGCCAGAAAGATTAAACTTCTGCCTAGGTGGAGTAATTTTGAATTTTGTCTCTGGTACAACTACAAATATAATTGATGAGAAAACAAAATCTGAGCACACTGCGGTTTCTCTCATTTGCTTTGGCACATTTCCTGAAACATTCAGGCTACTGTAAGTGTGTTTCTCAAGATTTTACACAGTACAGTACTATTGTAAAGCTGCAATAAGCTGTAACTCGCACAAAACTTTAACTCACGTCCCAAAAGCAAATAATTTAGTGAATGAAAAAGTCAGTGCCACCAAAATGGAAAAGTACCTTCATCATCAATTAAACTGTAACAGCCAAAATGTTTAGAAATATTGTTAAAATTTCAGTGTGCACTATAGTCATGATCCTTTTCACTATAATTCCGAATGAGTCTTTTCTCTACTTTCTTCTGGAGTACTATTCATGTCACAGACTCCAGTTTCATCATTACAAGGTTCCACAAGGCAGTGTGTAAAGATCACTCACAAGAGAAAGAACCTGCCTGTTCATTTATATATAACTCATTCAGAGATAATGTTTTGGTGAAATGGTGTCATGACATAGTACAATACAGTAAAATAATGTAACGTCAGGTGGTATTGTAGCTCCCATCACGCTTTGCTTGTACATAGTTGATGTGTCCAACCATGGTAGGAAGTCCAGGGCTTGGCAATGACCCTAAGGCTGTGTTGTCTTTGTCAAGAATAAAGTTTGTATTCTCACAACTCTGTCTTCAGAGCCCTCTGTCAGTAACACAGCCAATGCCAGTCGTTACAAAAACAAATAAAACTCATGTCTGTCTGGCCACATATTTGCATTATTTTCATTTATATCACATTTTATATTCCCTCTTCCAATACAAAATGGGTAAAAATCTTCTTGCATGGTGCAACCATCTCCTACAAGGGTCTGCTCTGATGTCCTCACAAGCAGCATCCATTGTACCTATCAAGGTACTCATGAGGTTAATGACCATTCAGTGTCCACCTCCATGCTGACAAGAACCCTTCAATAGGATTCAGTAATGGAGACTATAATGAGAGGAGCTCCATCTGTCTCTTTTGTTGGACACAATCATTCCTGGGTGCCATTTGTTTTGTGAAAGTTGACATTTTCCCAAATGTCATTTTTCTCAAGTCATTTCTTACCAAGCCCTCCTCATTCTCTGGAATGAGATCCATGCAGAGGATGTTCAAGAAGGTCAGGAGATATTGCATGTTATAAGGTGGAAGGACGGGAATGTGAGTGATGACACCATTCTCTAAAGTGGGAGTCTGCCCTGCCACTGCCATTGTAAAGCTAAAGTTGATTATATGGCCCACAATTGTGGCCCTTATGTCATCATGAACAACTTGATGTCTTTACCCTTTTCTGCCTCTTCCTGTGATCTGTTGTTTTGCCCTCACCTTGTCACCATACATCCTTACTGCTCTTCCTCTTCCACTAGCAGGCAGTTGCCACATAAATGTGTTTGACAATTCATAGTTCCTGAAATGCACCTGTAGAGCTAATTTGACAGCATATGCTTTTGGTTGATATGATATCTAAGAAAGTCCCCTTCATAAAGGAAATTTGAGATTCACCCGAGAAGCAATTTATTAGAACTTAATCAGAAACGGCAGGAGTATCATGTCACCTCAATTTAAGGAATACATACTTGACTGATTATGACTGTTAACCTGTTTTGCATGTGATGATTTATATAATGACTACATACATACATGGTTTTGAGTGTACATTTATTGAGCTGAGAAGCTACATAATTCATTTTGATCAAGATGTAAGCCTTTGATAAATACGATAAATGAGGAGAATTGTACTTGACAAATTGCATACATGTATTAAAATATTTGCACTTTGTGGGAAACAAATGAAAAATGGTTTTCTGTTGTGCAGAAGTGACCTAATGGTGTGCAAGTTACACATTGTACCAAAAACATTAACTATCATTTGAAAGCTGCAACAGAGCAACTGAGAAAAACACTAACGGTCACTCATAAATACTAAAGACATAAAAAGTTATTCTCTTACTTAAACATTACTTGTTTTGGAGCAATCTTGCAGCTACTCAGGAGTAGCTATTTGGTAAGATCTTTTGATGGACAAGATGTAAAATCATTAATTAGTTCAAAAAAACCCCTTCAAATAACATCCAAAGAGTTACAGACCACAGTTGCCTCGGTTTGGAAAGGCGATAGATATTATTTCACTACTGTAGCAATGCCATTATGCAGAAAGAATTTTGTAACTATTTATAGCTTAGGCATTTTATTGCAGCTTCCTGCCAAAAAACAAACAAACAAATGAATGAATAAAACAAAATGAAGTAGACTATAGTTGGATCCCAACAGTGGGAAAGCTAATTTTTTTAAATTAAATTATCTCTTCTTCTAGGCACTTCTGAAGGAATGAGCGCTACATTATATGTTTTTTGATTAGTGTTAGTACTTATTTTCAGATGTTGATTTGCGTAAAAATTTCAGTGAAATTTGGAAGATTTTGTCACCCATTTTTAAGTTCTTAAATAACATTACCCGAGCACCCCTAATCAGTACTGTAACCTTTTGCCCTTGTGCTGCGTTATTGGGATGTGTGTATGTGTAGGTTTTCAGCATACTGATATAGTTTGTTCTGTTCTGCTTTTAATAAAATAAAAAAGATACCACAAGTACTATAATTCATAAATATATATATATATATATATATATATATGAATTATATATATATGTGTGTGTATATATGTGTATATATATGTTTACATATATATATGTGTATGTGTATATATATACATACATATGTATATGTATGAATGTATATGTATGTATATATATATATGTGTGTGTGTGTGTGTGTGTGTGTATACACACAGTACTGTGCAAAAGTCTTAGGCACCTGTGGGAAAAATGCTATAAAGCGAGGATGGTTCTAAAAATAATGTCGTGAATACTTATTAATCAATAAACCTTCTAAAAAGTGCAGTAGACAAAAAAAAAACCTCAATCAAATCAATATTTGGTGTAACCACCCTTTGCCTTTAAAACAGCATCAATTCTCTTATGCAAACTTGCATGCAGTTTAAGGTAGAGGTTGGTAGGTTCTTCTAAACATTTTGAGGAACTGGCCACAGTTCTTCTACAGACTTTGACTGTCTCTGCATGTACTCCCAGACTGACTTGATCATGTTGAGATCAGGGCTCTGTGGGGACCATAGCATCTGTTGCAGGATTCCTTCTTTTTGCTGAAGATAGTTCTGTATGACTGAGATTGGGTGTTAGAGGTCATTCTCAGACTGCAGAATGAATTTGGGACCAATCAGAAACAAACAAGAATCTACCTGTACCTCTCAACAGACATCGGAGTTGCATGCCTAAGACTTTTGCACAGTACTGTATATGTGAGAATCATTGTTATTTAATCACATATTTTTTGTTTACCAGTAGAAAATAGGAAAGATAAATAAGTACACCCATGCCGCTCTGATAATCTCCCTGATAATAGATAAGAATCTGTGTATATATATATATATATATATATATATATATATATATATATATATATATATATATATATGATTGTGTGTGTGTGTGTGTGTGTGTGTGTGTGTGTGTGTATATATCACGTTGCTCATGACTATACTTTGTACAGCTCATATACACTTCAATATTCCTGTAGAACTGGATTTCAACTTTTCTAAACCTACGTTATGTTACTAGTGTGCATTTACTGTCAGTTTAAATATGAATTTATCCATATTTTGGAGTGCTTGATGTGGTTCCGTTATTCAGCACGGAGTCTTAAAATGCTAATTTTTTGCTGACTTTAGAAATTATTAGTAATACCTCAGTATAATTATTAAATATTTTCTCCTTCCTTCTTCTTTGGTCCAGCTTTTTCATTTTCAGTAATATGCCCATAGATTATGAAAGTAGTACAGAATCAGACATGCGTGTTAATGAGAACAAACAAGTCATACATGTCTTGTTGATGACATTCTGTTTCATTTTCCCTAACTAAAAAATGACAGCTGTACTTTCCATCTCTCTTTGATCCTACTGACTCATTGAAGTGTCATCTCTGAGACAATGAAGGAGACTAAAGCAACATTTTTCTGAGGGAGTAATTCCATGTGTATAGAAATGTCATGTTTCTATTTGCATTTTAAATCTAAAATGCCAGTTAAAGCTAAGGTGCTATAGACATATTCAAAACAAGTTTTTGGTTAGGTCAGTAAGGGTTGACCCATATCAGAGTTCATCTCCAGCATCACGAAGCTGTGCATGCAACTGGAGCATGATGTCGCAAAATCAGATTCGTTACAAAATCTAATGAAAGCAAAAGAAGAAACCAGAAAATCACAACCACTATTTCTATTTAAGACACTTTGCATTTGTTTTTGAAATGACTGGGTGCCTAGCACAATAGTTCATAATAAAAATTAGGGCTTTGATGTAGTCAGAATCACAGGTACAACATTTGGTTGAACTGGAGCAACTCTGTGACCATGAAGAGGATCTTGGGTTTGGCTCAACGTTCTTCCATCCCTGTGGAATTTAGAGAAGTCGGTTATTTTATCTTGCTGTTCATTTCTCTCCCAGAGCAGGGGTATTCATTCCAGCAGAGACAAGGTGAATAGGGATTCTGTAAATATTAATTATACATTGGAAAATGGAATTTGTCGCTCTTGATCTGAAAAAATGTTCAATGTCAAATAAGCTAGGAAGACTAAAAGAACAGACTGAACACAGACTGAAACTGAACAAATTACCACAAATGTCTAAATGTATCAAGAGCATTTAACTGGTATCATGAAATTTTTTTTTTAATAAATGTTTTATGCACTAATATACACTACAGATTGAAAATTTAATTTTTACTAGCAGAACAGTTCTAAGTAACCATCATTAATCATAAAGAATTGTCTGCTTCACTGCAATATTTTTCGTTAACTTGATTTTGATTTTCCAGTCATGCATGAATAGCACTTCAACACTGCTTCTTTCCAGGGAAAAACTGAGACAAACATGTTTGAACAAGGTCTATGCGTGAGGTCGGAAAAAAGGCTTGTCACTTGAGCTAGCTGCACTGTGGACTGCATCCTGAACAAGAGAACTTTTTAAAAGGTTAGAAATATTGTGCCAAAGCTGAGTTATGATGAAAAGGACGCTGGCAGGCCATTCAGGCTTCATTTTATGGAATGGACCAAAACTAATTGGACAAGCTGTGTTTATTAGTCTCAATTTTATGTACAACGTAAAGATCTTAATAATTACTAGTTGTTATAAAACTAACTTGCAATATCATGGGTTTCACCATTAGCATTTTGAAATGAATGCTATTAGTAATGTACGACTTCATTACTAAGGACATCACATTTAATGATATTTCACAAGCATTATTTACCTGACAGTGCCATCAACAGTTGGTCTCCTAGCCCAGCACACAGTGACTCTAGGATAGGCTTTAGACCACTTTGACCCTGACCAGGAGAAGCTGCTAAGGAGAATGATAGTTGTTTGGCTGCAGATACATTTTGTGGGGATTCTGTATGTTACAATTGATGTTCCATGTGTAAGTTTAAAAGTACAGTCAAAAGAGCAACTTGTTCAGATATCATCATCATCAGTGGAGCAATAAAGTGACCTTCACATGATAAGGTTTTCTAGGTTGTTAGGGTCGGATTTTGAGCAATGGCACTACTGTATAATTTTAATTTAGAGTCAACCATCCTAGCTAGGGCAATGGTAGTGTATTGGGTTGTGGGTTCAAATCTGACTCAGTATGTGTGGCGTTTGCATGTCCTCACAGACTTTGTGTGGGTTTCTTTTGGGTGCTCCAGTTTTCTCCCTCAGGATTGACTTTCCTGTAGTGTCAGCATGAATGAGTATGGCAAGAATGAATGGCATCCCACCAAGGCTGTACCCTGCCTTGCCCCTGCAACCTGTCTTGCACAGACCACCACAACACTGTACAAGTAGTTGCTGATGACGGATGCATGGACAGATGGACTTTCATAAAGAGGTAAAGTAAGAGCATTCCTTTTTATTTATACAAATTCAGTGTGACAATGTTGTTGAAGGATTATTCATCTTGAATATCTTCCAGTGAGATAATCTGCATAAAATATTACACTAATTTGAATATACGATTTCACTTGCTAAACCATTGTAAAGTGGCTTTACTTACCTCTATTCCATAGATTCTGACATACTGTACTGTGCAAAAGTCTTAGGCACCTGTGGGAAAAATGCTATAAAGCGAGGATGGTTC